>PVLD010003894.1:0-134315 GCA_004027595.1 Dinomys branickii
GAGGAAGGAGAGGAGGAGGCGGAGGCCAGTGAGAGCCAGCAGGAGGCCGCGGGAGTCCGGGACATCACGACGGCTCCGCAGTACAACCTGCTGGGCACCTTCCTGGTGAGTGGCTCACAGCTGCAGTCACTAGTCACAACCTGGGGCCACGGGGCCGCCCTTCAGGACAGGTGGGCCATGTAGGGGCGGAGCCGCAGGAGACCCTACCGCACGCTGAGCCTGGCGATCCGTGGGGAGATGTTTTAAAGGGACACGTCTAACCTGGGTTAGAGGGCGGTCAGGGCGCCCTTCCTAGAGGAGGCGCATGCCTAGCTGACGTTTAGCTTATTTTCTGCGGTACTGGGGATCGAACTCAGGACCTTGTACTTGTCAGGCAGGCGCTTATTCCACTGAGCTCTATCCCCAGCCCTCTAGCTGACTTTTAAAGAATGGGGAGGAGCTCGCCGAAGTGGGCTGTCCCAGCCCAGAGTGAGTGTGACAGTCGTGGTGTTGACTCTGCCCCCTTGGTCCCAGGGCAAGAACTCAGCCTGCCCCAAGAGCCAGTATCTCAGCCCGGTGGTGTGGTGGCACACACCTGTAACCCCAGCACCCGGGAGACTGAGGCAGGAGGCCCGATGCAAATTCCGGGCCAGCCTGGGCTACATAGTGAGACCCTGACTCAGAAAACAAAACAACCAGGGACAAGGAGTTGTGACCAGCAACTTTTTGGAGATCACCAGTGTCATTTGGACAGATGATTTTGCTATTGTAGATCTGGTGTAGGCCAAAATTAAATCCAACATATCTTGATATTCTCTCTCTCTGTCTTATTTTTATTTTTTGAAGAACCCAGGCCCTTCACACTGAGCTGCATCCCCACTTTTTTTTTTTTCTTTTTTAGTCTTTTTGAGACAGGGTCTTATTGTGCACTTCAGGCTAGCTTTGAGCTCACTTTGTAGCCCAGGCTGGTCTCAAACTCACAATGATCCTCCTGTCTCAGCCTCCCAAGTGCTGGGATTACAGATGTGTGCCACCAGTCTTAGACCTAGATTCCTCTTTAAAACATCTCCAAATTCCAAAGGAGGCTGCCCCTAAGATGGCAGAGCCGGGCTTGCACAGGAGAGCTTGAGGGAGAATGGGACAGCGGGGGCGTATTCAGAGTCACACTCCTCTTCCTCCTTCATCAAGGAAATCCTTGGAGACACTGGCTCCAAGCAGTCTCTGCAGTCAGACAGCTCCGAAAATGTTGATTTGGCCCAAGTCCGTCCCGACAAACAGATGAAATCCTCGGGCGAGCTGGGTGAGAGCACAGAGCCCGAGCCACAGGACAAACCGGAACAGGAAGGAAGAGACCTGAATCAGAAACAGGGAGGTGCCAGAGGAGAAAGGGGTAACCTGAGAAAGAGCATATCCTACTTTGACGGCAACAAAGACACACAATTTCAGTCCAAAGCTGGGTCCTCCAGGGAGTCCCTGGTGTTCAGGTCCACAGAGGACACTTTGTTCCAGAAGGATGAGGGGGCCCAGATGTACCCCTTGGTAAGTGTGCCTGGTGTCGAGGTGACCCAATGCTGGGAGAGGATGGGGAGGTAAGGCCCACCGGCATGTGGTGGGGCTCACAGGCATGTGGGGAAGATGCACCGCTAGAAGGATGTGTTTTGGCTTTAGTTTTGATTTTTTGAGACAGGGTCTTGCTATATAGCTCAGGCTGAACTTACTATGTAGCTCAGGCTGAACTTACTATGTAGCTCAGGCTGGTCTCAAGCTCTCAGTGACCCTCCCGCCTCAGCCTCCTGAGTGCTGGGATGACAGGTGTGCACCACCACAGCGGGCTGATATGTGTCCTTTGGGGGTCAGCTCTGGCTGGCCGGCTGGCCGTGTGTGACAGACTATGACCTCAGACAATCTGGGCCCGACAGTGTCACTGCAGGGAGAGACTGTGGGCATGGCTGGTGTGGCGCATAGCATGCTGGTCCAGCCTCTCCCTACTGTCCTGCCCCTCCCTCCCTCCCTGCTCCCCTCCCCACCTCTCCGCATGAACCCCCGCTCCTCCCCAGCTCCTCTCGGCCTCACCCCTGTCTCCCAGCCCCAACCTTAGCTGGAAAGTGTCAGATGTGGCCCAGTTGCCTGCCGAACTGAGAGCCCAGGCGCCATCTGGCATCACCCAGAGTGGGAAGAGGGGCTTCTCCTCCTCCATCTGTTGCTCTCTGAGGGTCATTTTGTGGGGTTTGTTCTCCCCACTTCCTCTCCCTTTCTTCTTCCCCCTTTTCCATGTAGAGAAACGCTGTGGGAGGGTTTGGCGGTGACAGATGGTATGTTCTCCTTACAGTAGCGGCGTTCCCAACACAGAGAGCGCCTGAGAAGCTTCAAAACCAAAATGATAGTCAGACGTGCTGGCACGCACCTGCCCTCCCAGCACTCAGGAGGCTGAGGCAGGAGGATCACAGCAAGTTCAAGGCCAGGCTGAACTCTATAATAAGACCATCTCAAGCAAACAAAAATAAAAATTAAATTAAGAAACAAAATAATCATGTACTTATAAAGCAAGAGTCTCGGGAATATCCAGTATAGTAAAATCGAGTCTTGACAATAAAGTTTTATTTTCACACGGTGGTGTAGAGCAGTAGTGATGTAGGAGGCAGCTATGTCTGTGACCTGTTTCCCGGAGGACCCATTGGCACAGGGTGCCCTAACTCGTTGGGAGTGGTAATTGTGAACGCTACCACGTGAGGTCGCCCTGTCCCTGCGGGTGAACCAGCAGAGCTGGTCCCTTCAAAAAAATCATCGCCTAGCCAGGCTCAGTGATGCAAGCCTGTAATCTCAGCGCTGGGGAGGCTGAGGCAGGAGAATCATTTCGAGTTCAAGACCAGCCTGGGCTACAAAGTGAGCTTCAAGGCCAGGCTGAACTGCATAGCGAGACCCTGTCTCAAAAAGACAAAAAAAAGTCTCTTGAAAAACAAAACGAAACAAAACAACATAAAAGTCTTCCTAGAGCAGACCCATAAAATGGTAAAAGAAACCCCATGACTTACAAGACGACCCTTTTAAGGTCAGCAAGTTTCAAAAGAACAATTGCATTTGCATAAATTGGCTTTTAAGCACCAGCCAGACATGAAGTGACTCGTTCCTAGAAGCTGCAGTTTGAGTGAGCGCGATCCCTTAATCCCAGCACGGACACCAAACGGTCCTCACCTGAAGGGAAGCAGACAGGGCTGGGGATGCCTGGCCACTGGCACTAGCACATGGTCATCCACACCCAAGCTCAGCCCTTTGAAAATATTTTTTATTTTGGGACAAGTTCGCACTAGATTTCCCAGGCTGGGATACACCGTGTGATCCTGCTGCCTCAGCCTCCCAAAAAGCGTGGCTTTGTGGGCATGGGCACCGTACACAGCTGTTCTAATGGTTTCCAGAGTGGTGGTTCCCTTTGGTGACCTCCTTGACCTGCATGAGGGCCCCAGGCCCCTCCAGTGGTCCTCACCACTGTCTGATTCTAGATCATCCTCACCTCCCCCGAAGACAAGTGCATCATTGGCCGTCACTCTCCACTCCATGCCTGCTTGGCCCCTCCTGTTTGAGGGTGGTACAGTGCATGGCCATTTGCATAGAGCCACATTTTCAGGTCCCTTCCAATCTGATCCCATTTCCCCTCCTTCCCCTCCCTTCCTGCTCCCGTTCCTCTTCCCCTCTGTCTCCCTCCTTTCTCTGAGCTGGGGTCTGAAGGCCTGGTGTCACGCCAACCTCCTTCCTCAGCCTCCAAGTAGCCAGGACAACACGTATGCACTTCTCCCAGTCCACCATTGAGCACTGTCTCCAAGTGATTGATGGTGACGTCCTCCAGCTTGGGCTCAGCACCCCAGCACCTTGCTGGTTTCCCCTGTCTTCCAGGTCCTGAACTGGTCATTTGGGTGGAACAGCTCACTTCCCATCTTCTACATCAGGGAGAGAAGCCAGAGGGTCCTGCTGTATGTATGTGGCCACATGGCCATCATCTACAATGTCGTCAAGAACACGCAGCACCACCTGCAGGTGGGTGGGGACTCTCCTGCTTTCCCTCTTCCAGGCTGGGTAGCAAATGGGCCTTAGAAGCCCAGGCTGTGCTCATCCAGGCTTCTGTCTCAGCCCTCAGCTGAGGACAGCAGGCTGCTCTAGCTTTGTTACAAGACTCCAGGGGCCAGGAACATAGCTCAGTAGCATAAGTGCCTTTCTAGCAAGCACAAGGTCATGTGTTCGATTCCCAGTATTGGTGGTGGGGGAAGAGTATTCATGTGAAAATCTTAGCTGGGGATATAGCTCAGTTGTTCACCTGTGTGGGAAGCAGAGGGTCCAGAGTTCGATTCCCAGTGCCCAAAAAAAAAAAAAAAAGGAAAGACTACAGCAGCTGGGGGTGAGGGCGCCCACTTGTAATCCCAGCTCTCAGGAGGTTGAGGCAGGAGGGTCTCCCAAGAGTTCAAAGTCTCAGCCTCCTGAGTGCTGAGATTACAGGGTCCCA
The DNA here is from genome assembly GCA_004027595.1 of Dinomys branickii. Classification (NCBI taxonomy): domain Eukaryota; kingdom Metazoa; phylum Chordata; class Mammalia; order Rodentia; family Dinomyidae; genus Dinomys; species Dinomys branickii. Next base: position 4,472 of record PVLD010003894.1, read on the forward strand.
AGCGACCCTGGTTTTAAAACAAAGAAAAGCAACGCACTGCTTCTTCCAGTCCTGCCAACCTGGACCCCTCTCATGTCATTGTCACCTGCCCCGGTGTCCCATTTTGGTGGCTGACTTCCCCCTAGTTGACGCTGTGCCATCTGTCACTGGTGCATGTGGCCATGGACCTTCCTTCATGGCCGTCTTCATCTGGGCTGTCACACCATGGTTGTTTTGAACCCAGGTGTCTCAGCACTGCCAGAGCTCAGATATACGTCAGAGCCTTCGTTTTTCTTTGCAGTGCTGGGAGTTGAACCCAGGTTCTTCATACCAAGCCCTGTCCTAGCCCTTTTTTATTTTTTATTTTGAGAAACAGTACTGCTAACACTATTGCAATCCTCCTACCTCAGCTTCCCAGAGTGCAGCTAAATTTCCTTCTTCGTCTCTGCAGGGCCACCCTAACATCATCTCCTGCCTCTGTGTCAGTGAAGACCGGCGGTGGATCGCCACAGCAGACAAGGGGCCCGGCTGCCTGATAATCATATGGGATGCATTCACAGGGTAGGTTGGGGCCGTGCCCCCTCCCACTTCCTGCAGATTCCTGCCGCTGTAGCTCAGCCAAGGACGAGCCTGGCTGGGGCCCAGAGCAGACAGGCCCCAAGCCAGGCTGGCTCACAGTAACCCGACTCACACAAGCGCAAAGCATAAAGCAGATGCTAAGCCAGTCGCCTATGCGGAGCCACACTGCTTTCACAGAGACAGATCTGGTTGCTGGGCAGGCTGCTGCTTCTGGGAAGTTGTAGTGGTTGCCACCAGGTGACCCCTCCCCAGCTCAGAGCTTGCCTGTTTCTTGCTGCTGGACCTTCCCCGAAGGGTTTGCCTGGTGCTCAGTCCCTTTGCCTGGCCGTGGTTTTAGCTGACGATGGACTTCCCAAAGCTGCCGTTTCTCTGCAGCCCTCTGCTCATAGCCATGGTTGCCTGCTCTCATTTGTATGAGCTATGTAGCACAGGCTGGCCTTGACCCAGCAGAGAACCTCCTGTCTCAGCCTCCCGAGTGCTGGGATTACAGATGTGTGCCACCATGCCCACCTCTTTCTCTATTTTAGAATTAACAGACTTATTTAGAATGGTTTTAGCTTTAGAGACAAATCGAGAGGATGGTCCATCATGCCCCCTCACATCCCGCCTCTGTGTTTGGTTCTTGTTACATGGTGACACATTTCAGAACCACCATCCCAGTCTGTCCCCATTTCCCCGTGCCCTTCGTCTCAGGTCCTTTTCCGTTCCAGGATCTGGTAGGACCCCAGAGGCTCCATGTCTGTCTCTTGAGGCTCCCTGGGCTTTGATTCTGTGACTACTTGGGGAGCGCAGCTCAGGTCTTGTGGGTGCCCCTTCACGGGACTGTGCAGTGTTCTCCTAGGGATCCAACCCTGTGGCCCTTGCCCTGCTTCTGTGCCTGAGGGCAGCCTTTCCCCATGGTGGGCACCCTCCTTTTAGTTTTCAGTGGAGGCCACCCAGGTGCTGAGGGAGCCCATGAGTGCCAGACTATGTGTGGGAGCCTGGGCTCAGGCTGCAGCCTCCCCCGCCCTTCCTGGTCTGCTTTTTGAAGTTTGTTTGTTTTGAAGTTTGTTTGTTTGTTCGTTGAGCCAGGGTCTCACTATATAGTTCAGGCAGACCTTGAACTCATTATGTAGCCCTGGCTGGCCTTGAACTCACAGCTATGCTCCTGCCTCGGCCTCCCAGGCTGTGGGATGACTAGCGAGTGGCACCGCACTGGATCTGCGTCTGTCTGTACTGCTTAGTCCTGTCTGCCTCTCCTGCTGTTGATGCGCTGGACAGGGAGCCCGTCCAGCAACCAGGGCAGTCCTTCCTCCTGCCTGTCCTCCAGTCATGGAAATTGGATTCCCAGCCACTCTCTGGGAATATATATATATTATATTATATATATTATATTTTTGTCTTTCTTTGAGACAGGGTCTTGCTTTGTAGTTCAGGCTGGCCTTGAGCTCACTTCATACCCAGGCTGGTCTCGAACTTTCAACAATCCTCTGCCTCAGCTTCCCAAGTGCTGGGATTATAGGTGTGTGCCACCATGCCCAGTGATATTTTTGTTTTATAACAGAAACAGTGGATGAGGCGTTTGAGAAAGAGTCCTTCACCACAGATATCGTGAGAAACACTAGGTGAGGGGCTACGTGGGGCTGCAGGGTGCACTCCTGTAACCATAGCACTCTGGAGGCTGAGGCAGGAGGATCGCCACAAGTTGGAGGCCAGCCTGGGTTCCATAGTGAGGTTTTTTTTTCTTTTTTCTTTTTTTTTTTTTTTTACTGGGGATTGAACTCAGGACCTTGTGCTTGGCAGGCAGGTGCTTGTGCTGCTGAGCTATATCCCTGGTTCCTCCATAGTGCATTAAAGGCAGCCTGAGTAGGTTGTGAGCGGGTGGTGCTGCCTTGGCCAGAACCATGGTCTGGGTGGGAGGAATGGAAGGGGCCCAGGGGCTCCAGAGTGCTGGGATTACAGGGGTGCGCCACCATGCCTGGTACTTTTGCTGTTTTTAAACATATAATTCAGTGGTGTTAATGACACCCACAAGCCAAAGCCATCACTGTTCCCTATTTCCTGCCATTTTGTCGCTCTGAGCACCTCTGCCACCCCGCTCCGCAGACCCCACCTTGGAGTGGAACTGTGCAGTAGGTGCTGTGCAGGGTCTGTGGCTCTCACGGAGCACAGAGCTCTCGTGGAAGCCTGTGTGGGTGCTGCACTGCGTTTCAGGTAGAGCCCTGTCCCAACCCGCTGATCAAACACCTTTTGTCCACTCATTTGCTCATGTTTTTGTTTGCTTGTTTTTTCAGACAGGATCTCACTGTGTAGTTTCTGGCCTTGAACTCACTCTGTAGTTCAGGCTGGTTTCCAAGTCACAGAAATCCTCCTACCTCAGCCTCCTGAGTACTGGGATTGCTGGTGTGCACCACCAACCCTGGGCTTCTTTTTAAATTCCAAAGCAAAGCACACCTGTGATTAACCAAAAGACATTATGAGTGAATTTTGCAATGGCTTTGGGGCCCAGAAGAGATTATTTAGAGACTGTTTTGGTTTTGGAATTAATATTCACTTTATTAACGTGAGAAACTGACATCTGTGGTTCTTCCTTAAGCTTTTAGTTCAACTTAAAAATCTTACTCTACTTGCAAACTTAGCGTATTTCTGCAGTCACCTATGAGGAGGCTTTGATTAATGTTTGGCTTGACACACTTAGTCCTTAATTCTTTTTAAACATTTTAAATGGCATTTAGAGACATAATATATTCTGTTTTATGTTTAAGTGTTTTAGTGCTCTAATGAACAAGTCCTTCATCAGTATGTGAGTAATTCTTGTAAATCTAATACATTTAGACATAAATATGGTAAGTCTTAAGCTCTCCTGAGTGCTCTAGTATTGTTTATAAACCTTGTATGATTTCAATTTAAAATTTCAAGTCTAAATCAATGACCTATTTTAAATTAGAATCACAAATCAAGTCTATTGGAAACTCTAATATGTCAGATTCTCTTTGGCTATGGATTCCTTAAAAATAAACCAATTTTCTTTTCATAAATATGTCAGTACACACCTAACTGACGTCAGGGTCTCTATTTTAAACATCTCAGGGAAAAGGTACATTTTCCCACTAAGATCTCCAATTGTGTTATTCCTGACAATTTGAGGGTTGCCCTCCAAGTGCATTTTGTTTGTTTGAGACAAGGTCTCACTGTGTAATTTAGACTGGCCTTGACCTGGACGTGATCCTCCTGCCTCAGCCTCCCAAGTGCTGGGATCATGGGTGTGTGCCACCACGCCCAGCTATCTCATTCTTTTTTGAAGGCTGCATAGTTGTTCACTATATGGCTATGCTGCAATATTTTAAAAATAATTCTTGTTGATGGACATTTGTGCTATTTGGTTTTAGCTGGGGATTCAGGACCCCCTCCCCATGTACTTTCACCTGTCTCTTTGTAAGGTGGGCCTTTGTCCCTCTGGGCAAAGCCTAGACATGGCAGTGCCAGCTCCCTGGCACGCACACATACACTCCCATCCTGTCCTCCTGCCCCCTGTGTTTGCATCCTTCCTGCCCGGCGCAGCGCCCCACACAGAACCGGCGCTGGCGCGAGTGGCCCCTTGCAGCTTGCAGTGATTACCCATGGAGACCCACAGGAACTCGGCCACTTCGGTGGGTGCAGCGACCTGGCAGGTGGGCCCCTCGCGACGTGGTTTAGCCAGCCATTGCCCCCTACCCCAAGTTGGAGCCACACCTCTCGTCACCCCGAAAAGAGACCCTTGCTCTGTCTTGCAGCATCCCCGTGCACACCATATTTGACAGCTGCCCGCACGGCAATGGCATCCGGGCCATCGCTATCAGTTGCGACGCCAAGTACCTGGCCACCATCTCTGACGCCGAAGTCCAGGTACAGGGCCCGGGCTTGTGTCCTTGCAGGCACCACTGCGCAGGTCCTGGGTCTGCTCAGCGCACGCTCAGGACTTCCCTGCGGGCTTCCCGGGGGCATTCCAGGCTCCTCAGGCCCTGGCCCTGCTCTCGCCACAGGAAGTCAGCATCTGGAGGTGGACTCTGGCGGTGGAGACGCCCGCGTGCTCCCTCAAGCTCCCCAGAGAGTACGGATCCCAGGTGAGCGCTCTCTCTGAGAATTGTGCTTCACGCTGCCTGGGCACCAGCGGTGCATGGAGCTCTCTAAAAATGCTCTCCTGACCCAGGCTTCATTTCATCTTCGCTAACAACAGCGGATGAGTTTCAGGCGCTTTGGATGCGCCCGATTCTGCTAAATTCTTTGCTTGCGTTGTCTCGCATAACCCACGCAGACATGCTGCCAGGAAACACTAATACCTGTGGAGTACGCCATGAATTATTAAACAACCTGGCCAGCATCCCCCAGGTGGCCGCCTTTCTCCTAGAAATGTGCTCTTAACTGCTTCTACCCTTGTCCCAAACTTGCACAAAGAAGTTATTATAGCAAGGCGTGGTGGCACACACTTGTAATCCCAGCACTCGGGAGGCTGAGGCAGGAGGATCGATGTGAGCTCCAGGCCAACCTGCACTGCAGAGTGAGACCCTGTCTCAGAAAATAAACAAGGTATTATTATTCTTGGTTTCCACGGAGGGACTGCGACTGAAACCTTCAGCATGTGGCTAGGGGTAGCACTGAGTCCATACCTCAGCGGAAGCGTTTTCCTGTGCAGGAGCACCAGCTGCCCTGCTGTTTATTTGTGGCCTCTTTGGTTCTTCAGCAGCGTTTGTAATTTCCAGGGTGTTTGCCTTTTGCCTCCTGCGTTACACTTTTTCCTATATATTTATCCTTTCTGGTGCTCTTGTAAGTGGAACTGTTCCTTAATTTCTTTTTCTGCTCCTTCATTGCTGGTACATAGAAATGCAGCTGGGTTTGTGTGTTGGTTTTGTGTCCTGCAACTTTACTGAGCACACCACTTAAATTTAAACTGATTACATGAAATACAATGACACATTTGCTTTCTCAGTTTTACTAAGCACAAGGTGTTTCTTTTTCTTTCTTTTCTTTTCTTTCTTTTTTGGCAGCACAGGGCCTTAAGCCCAGGCCCTCTGCATTGAGCTGCATTCCCGGCCCCTTGTATTTTCTGTTTTGAAACAGGGCCATCAAGCGCCAGGTCACCCAGGCTGGGCTCCCCGCAGCCCTCTGTTGCCCTCTCCCTGCACCTCCTTTCCCTTCCTCAGCCTTCCCCTTGCCGTGCAGCTTTTCCTCTGGGATTTCCCCGGGCTGCAAGCTTCCTGCCCAGGTCCAAGCTATGCCTGCCCTCTCCTTTGCCCGGCCAGGACCCACCTCAGCTGTGAGACCACGCAGCCCCCGCACCCTCGCTGGCTCCTCCCTCACCCCCCAGCCTTATTCCTCCCCAGCTGGGAGTGAAGCCACTTGTGTGACCCAGGCAGGGACATGGCCCTGCTCTGCTGGGGAAAGTCACCTGCCTGGGGGGCCTCGAGGAGCAGTGAGGGAGGGTGAGGACACCCGCCTGGCCAGCCAGATCAGCCACATCCACCTTGACGATCGGTGGGGTGACGTGTCGCAGCCAGGTCACCTTCATATCCAAGATATTTTTAAAATTTTGAGACAGGGTTTTGCCCAAAGCTGAACTCAAATTTACAATTCTCCTGCCTCAGCCTCCCAGAGTTCTGGGATTATGGGTACGTGCCACCATGCCCAGCAAGCAACACGTTTTTTGAAATGAGTAAAACCCTGTGTCCCTCCCTTACTTAAAACTCTCCAGTGACTTCTCACGGCCCTTACAACAAAATCCAAACTGTACACTGCGGCCTCGCCTCCGAGGTCCGGCCTGAGCCATCCATCTGCTCCCCAGCATCTGTCCTCTGATTCTGTGTATCAGCTGTGTTTCCTCCCAGAGTCATTGGCTTCACTCATGTATGTTGTCGTGTAGATCAACAATTTACTCTCTTCATGGCTGGAAGTGTCTGTTTATTCTCTATTGTGTCCTGGTTGTGGTTCATCTATGTGGCTCTTTTCTCGTGGTCATCGTCTTTATTTTTGAAGGGTGTTTCCCCTGAGTTCTGAGTATTGGAAAGGTAGGTTTTTTCCTTCCAGAACCTGGAAGGTAGAATTCCATTGTCTTCTGGTTTCTGCCATTTGTTTAAAAGTCAGCTGTCAACCCCTTTTTTGAAAGTAACCTGGATCTTTTAAAGATTTGTTTTCTTGGTTTTCAGCAGTTTTTTAGTAATGCGTCTTTGTATATAGGATATGTTGTTGATTTTTTAAAAAGACATTATTCTTTGCATTTCTCAAAGCTGGTATATATTGTTTCTTTCCTCGGTTTTGGAAAATTCTCAGCATCATTTCTCTAAGCATCTCCTGTGCCACATCTTTCCTCTTCTTGTAGGACTCCGGTCACCTGTAAGCTGGACTTTTTTTTTTCCCTGTGTCCTGTTGCTCTGTTCTGTTTTTCCGTCCTTGGCCTTTGTGCTCCAGCCTGGATAGTTTCTACTGTTTGTCCCCCTTTCCCTCTGGTTAATCTTTCTTCAGCTGTATCTAATTCTCTTTTAAACCATCTTTTGAATTTTTAAGTCGTTTTTCAGATCTAAAATTTCTATTTGATTCTTTATTTGAAAATAATTTTTTGTTTGTTTGTTTGTTTGGTTGGTTTTTTTTGGCGGTACTGGGGATTGAACTCAGGACCCTGTGCTTGCTAGGCAGGTGCTTATTCCACTGAGCTATATCCCCAGCCCCCAAAATAATTTTCTTTTAAAGAAAAAAATAAACAATTTTAAAACAAAGTGATAGAAGGGTAACAATGGTTAATACATTGTATATTGTTATCTTTAAGTTAGTTATTCAGAGTACAAGATATCAGCATTTAATTGTCCAGACAATATTAGCACAAACCTTTCCTTAATTTTCCCTTCCTTCTTTTCTCCATTCTCCCAACCCAGCTTCTCTTTCCTTTTGAAGTTTCTTCCCATTTTACAATGTCTGTTGTATATTTTGGATCTTATTTACTCTTTCAACTTCTCACACTAGAAAGACAATGCGATGTTCACACATGTGTATCTGGTTTATTTCACATATGAGGATGGTCTCAAGTTGCATCCATTTCCTTATAAAAGTTTCCACATTATCCTTCTTTATGGCTGAGTAATACTCCATTATATAAAAAGACCACATCTTTTTTATCCATTTCTTGGTTGACAGACATTTGGATTATCTCCAAGATCTAGTTACTGCAAATTGTGCTGCTAAAAACATGGGTGCACATATATTGCTGCGGTATGATGTTTTTAGTTCTTTTGGGAAGATAGCCAGAAGGGGAATATCTGGGTCAAATGGGACCTCCACCCTTGGCACTTTGAGGAATTTGCACACTGATTTCCACAGTGGTTGCACCAGTCAACACTCCCACCAACAGTGGAGAAGGATTCCTTTTTCCCCACAGCCCCTCCAGCATTTGTTAAATTGCTTGATTTCTTGATAATAGAGATTCTTTCCAGGGTGTGATGGAATCTCAGTGTTGTTTTAATTTGCATCTTTTGAATGACCAGTGATGTTGACCATTTTTTCATATATTTATTTGCTATTTGTATTCCTTCATCTGAGAAGTGTATATTCATCTCAGACGCCCATTTTTGGATAGGGTCTTTAAATTTGGGAGGTCTAATTTTTTTGACTTCTTTATATGTTTTCAGTAGAATTCTTTGTCTGAGGAACAGCTGGCAAGCATTTTTTCCCAGATTGTGTGTTGTCTTTTCACTCTGTTGGTGGTTTCTCTTGCAGTGCAAAAGCTTTGTAATAAGATGAGATCCCAGTTGTTGATTCTTTGTAGTAGTTCCTGTGTGATCAGGTTTTATTCATAAAGTTTTTGCCTATGCCAATATCTTCAAGAGTTTTACCTATCCTACCTTCCAGCAGATTTAATGTTTCTGTTTTAATATTTAGATTTTGGATCCATTTTTACTTTAGTGCATGGTGAAAGATATGGGTCCAGTTTTAATCTTTGACATGTGCAGAGTCAGTTTTTCCAGCACCATTTATTAAAGAGGCTACCTTTCTTCTAGTGAATGTGTTTGGCACCTTTGTCAAAAATAAGGTGGCTGCTGGGTATGTCTGGAGTTGTTTCTGCATAATCTGTTATATTGTCTGCAGGTCTTTTTTTGCCAGTACCATGCTGTTTTTATCACCATAGCTTTATAGTATAATTTCAAGTTAGGGATTGTCAAAAATAAGGTGACTGAGTACCTCTGGAGTTGTTCCTGCATCTTTTAACCTGTTTCTTTGATCTTCAGGTCTGTTTTTTTTGCCAGTGACATGCTGGGGCTTTTTTGTTTGTTTGTTTGTTTTGTTTTGTTTTACTGCCATGCTCTTTTTTATCACCATAGCTTTGTAGTATAATTTCAAGTCAGGGATTGTGATGCCCCCTGCCCTGACTTTGTTGCCCAGAATTGCTTTTGCTATTCCAGGTTCCTTCTGGTTCCAAATGAATTTCAGGATTGTTTTCTCTAATTGTGTGAGATATGCTATCGGAATTTTGATCCAAATTGCATTCCAATTTTATACAAATTTCTGTATAAAAGTTTTGGAAGTATGATCATTTCTACTAGACTGGTTCTTCCTACTCAAGAACAAGGGATATCTTTCCATTTTCCATTGATCTTCTTTTTCAGAGTACTGTAGTTTAGCAGGGTGTGGTGGTGCACACCTGTAATCCCAGCACATGGGAGGCTGAGGTAGGAGGATCGTTATGAGTTTGAGACCAGCCTGGGCTACAAAGTGAGCTCAAGGCCAGCCTGAACCTCAAGGCCAGCTCAAGGCCAGACCTTGTCTCAAACAAACAAACAAACAAACAAACAAACACCCCAAGAGTACTGCAGTTTTCAGTGCAGAGGACTTTTATATCCGTTAGGTTGATTCCTAGGTATTTCAATTTTTGAATGCTATTATGAAAGGTGTTGTTTCCCTAATTTCTCTCTGAGTTTGTTGTTTATGTATACAAGTGCTATTGATATTTGAGTGTTGACTTTGTATCCAGCTATACTACTGAATTTATTTATTAAATCTAGCAGTTTTTGGTGGAGTTTTTCAAGAGTCTTCTATATAGAGTATCATGTCACCTGCAAATAATAATTTAACTTCTTTCTTTCCTATCATTATTCCTTTTATTACTTTCTCTTGTCTAATTGCTCTGGCTAAAGTTTCCAGGACTGTGTTGAATAAGAGTGGACACAGTGGACATCCTTGTCTTGTTCCTGATTTTAGAGTGACAGTTTTCAGTTTTTGTACATTTAGTATGATGTTGGCTATTGGTTTGTCATAGATGGCTTTTATCAGATGGAGATAAATATCTTCTATTCCAATTTTTATAGGGTTTTTATCATGAATGGGTGCTGGACTTTGTCAAAAGCTTTTTCTGCATCTATTGAGATCATATGATTTTTTTCTGTGGTACCAGGGATCAAATTCAGAACCTTGCACCTGCCAGGCAGGTGCTTATTCCACTGAGCTATATTCCCAGCCCAAGTTCATATGATTTTTGCCCTGGGCTCTGTTAATATGGCGTATTACAGTTATTGATTGATGTATGTTGAACCATCCCTGCGTCCCTGGGATGAATCCCACTTGGTTATGGTGTGTAATCTTGATGACTTGCTGCGTGCTGTCTGCCAGTGTCTTATTCAGGGTCTTTGCATCTGTGGTCATCAGGGAGAGTGGCCTGTACTTCTCTGTGTTAGTTGGGTCCTTCTCCGGTTTTGGTATCAGGGTAATGCTTGCTTCCAGGAATGAGTTTGGGAGTATTCCTTCCCTTTCACCTTCATTAAAGAGTTTGAGAAGTAGTGGTTAAGTCTTGTCTGAATTTCTTGTAGAATTCAGCAGAGTATCTGTCAAGGCCTGGACTTTTCTTTGTTGGTAGGTTTTTAATCCCATCTTTGATTTTATTGATTAATATTGTTTTATTTAGGATTTTTATATCTTTTTGATTCAGCTTTGGTAATTCATCTGTTTCTAGGAATCTGTCCATTTCTTGTACATTTTTCATCTTATTAGAACACAAGCTTTCAGAGTAGGCCTGGATGATCTTCAGTATGTTACCCTTTTCACTTCTAATCTGTGGATTTGAGTCTTTTCTTTTGTTAAGGGTTTGTCAATTTTATTTAATGTTTCAAAGAACCAACTCTTAGACTCATTGATTCTTTGTATAGTTTTTTTAGTCTCCAATGCATTAATTTCTGCTGTGATCTTTATAATTTCCTCCTTTATATGAGCTTTTGGGTTATCCTGTTCCTCTTTTCTAGAAGTTTGAGGTTCGCCATTAAGTTGTTTATTTGTGCTTGCTCTGTTTTCCTGACTATAACTTTTCCTCTTGGGAAGGCTTTCATTGTGTCCTATAAGTTCCAGTATGTTGTATTGTCATTATCATTTAATTGTAGCTTCTTTTCTTTTTTTTTTTTTTTGAGACAGGGTCTCGCTCTGCAGTTCAGGCTGGCCTTGAGCTCACTTTGTAGCCCAGGCTGGCCTCGAACATGCAACAATCCTCCTGCTTCAGCCTCCCAAGTGCTGGGATTACAGGGGTGCGCCACCACACCCAGCCATTTAATTGTAGAAACTATCTAATTTCTTTTTACTTTCTTTCTTTTTTTTTTGGCGGTACTGGGGATCGAACTCAGGACCCTGCGCTTGCTAGGCAGGCGCTTATTCCACTGAGCTATATCCCCAGCCCTAATTTCTTTTTAATTTCATCTATGGCCCATTGATTTTTCAGAGGGGTGCTATTTAATTTCCATGTGTTTATGAAGTTCTTGTGGTTTCTTTTGCCATTGATTTTCAATTTCATTGCACTATGGTCTGATAATATGCATGGAATAATTTTAATTCCTTTGCATTTTTTAAGGATGTTCTATGGTCTATTTTGGAGAACGTCCCATGTGCAGCTGAGAAGAATGTGTATTCTGGGGTTGTGGGGTGGAACACTCTGTAGAGATCTACTAAGTCCATTTCTTTAAAAGTTTGGTTCCGTTCTAATATTTCATTGTTGATTTTTTTGTCTAGTTGGTCTGCCTTTTTTGTGACAGTGGGGTATTGAGAGCCCCCAATACAATGGTATTAGTGCTTGTTTGATTTTTCTTGCCCATTAATGGTTGTTTTATATAGTTGGGTGCACTGGTATTTATTGCATATATATTTATGATTGTTATCTCTTCCTCTTGGATTGTTCCCTTTACAAGGATGTAGTGACCTTCTTTACCTCTCTTAATCAGTCTTGGCTTGAAATTTACTTTGTCTGCAAATAGAATAGCTACCCCAGATTTTTTCTGGGTTCCTATCGCATGGAGTATTGTTTTCTGTCCTCTGACTTGCAGTCTGTGAATTTCTCTTTGGATTAAATGTGTTTCTTATATGCAGCATACTGTCGGATCTTGCTTCTTGATCCATTCTGCCAGTCTGTGTCTTTTGATTGGTGAATTGAGACCACTAACATGGATGGTTACGACTAATATGCATTGACTTATCCTTGACCTGTTATTTTCTTGTTCTTGGTTCCCCCTCTTTTTTCCCCTCCTTCTGTTTGATTGTTTTTTTTTTTTAATAGAGCTATTTGCTGTGATTCTCACTTTGTCCCTTGCTTTTTTATGCACATTGATGCCAGTTATTATCAAGTCTGTGTCTGGTAACTCCAGCATCCAGACCCCGGTGGGCCTCTCTCTGCTGATTGCTATTTTCCTATGGTATTAGGTTATATACATGTGTTGCATAGGCCTGGTTCTTTTCCATCCAATACTTGATTTTGTTTGTTTGCTTGCTTGGTTTTTTGTTTGTTTTTATTTGTAAAGGCAGTATCTCATGATGTAGTTCAGGCTGACCTTGAACTCACTATGTATCCCAGGCTGGCCTTGAATTTGCAGTGATCCTCCTGCCTCAGCATCCCCACTGTTGGGATTACAGGTATGCACCACCATGCCAGGCTTGATGTTGTGTTTTCAAAGGTATAGAAACAATTTGATATTGGGAATGATAACTTCCTCAAACAAAAAACAAAACAAAACCTTCCTTTTGCTTGTAACAAGGACTCACCAGAGCTGTCCCTATACAGGCTGACTTGATTTGAAATCTCTGTGGGCTTTGTGCACTTGGCAGGATCTACCCATCACCCTCTCTGGCTCCTGTGCTACTGGGGTGCAAAACCTATGCTAACCTTGGTAGTTTACATCCCCACAGGGGATGCGATGGGCATGGAGATGGGATGGGAGCAGCTTATCCCATGTCCTAGCACCGCCCCCCGTAGCCCTGCACCCACTGGGCTGTGGGCACACTCACCTCTGGCTCCCTTGGGTGGCACTGTTTTTCTTACTGTTTAGTTTCTGCAGCTTGGGCCACTCATTCCCATCTTGGCAGGAACTGGCATCCCCTTCAGGAGCTCGGCTGTGGCTCAGGGGCAGAGCTCTGGCTTTGTATGCCCAAGGCCAGGGGGTTTGATCCCCAGAACCAAAAGAAAAAGAAAGCCAGAATCCCCTTCCAGCACTCTGGTTTCTTCCTAAGTTATCCTGTGGCCCTGTCAGTTTTAGCCCTGTGTGGGCAGTAGTTGGTAGAGGACGCAGGACAGAGGTCACTGGGACAGGGTACATCTCGGTGGCAGAGCGTGCAGGACAGAGGACGGAGGTCACTGGGACAGGGTACATCTTGGTGGCAGAGTGTGCAGAGTGCATGCTGTTTTACTGTTCCTTGCTCCTTGCTTTATAGATAATGAATTATAATAAGTAAGGTGTGAAAATGAACACACTTTACACTGGTTACTATAACAGCCAGTATTTAAATGATATTTTTATTGCTTACCAAATACCCCATCTTTTATTTATTTTTTATTATTTTATTTTATTTTTGAGACAGGGTCTTGCCCAGGCTCAAACCCACAGCAGTCTTCCTGCCTCACCCTCCCAAGTGCTGGGATTACAAGCTTGCACCCAGCACCATGTTTTTTCTTGCTTTCATTCACATCCCTACTGAGTCGTTTGTTTCTTGCAGTTCTAGGGGTTGAACCCAGGGCCTTTACATTGAGCTACACCCTCACCCCGTTTTGTTTTCGTTTTTTATTTTACAGTACGTTCTAACTAAGATGCCCAGACTGGGCTCAAACCTGTGGTCCTTCTGCTTAACCTCCCAGAGTGCTGAGATTAGCAGCATGCACCACCATGTCTAGCCAGTTATTTAATTAAAATTATTATTTAAATTTTAACATTTAGCTTAACCAGTGGAAAAAACATTTATTACCATATAATATACTTTCATTCCTTATATTTCAGAGCTACCTTACCTTTAATCCAGCGAATAGTAAAGAATTGGTGAGCAATAGTAGAACGCAGACCATATACTACTGGTGGGTAAGTAGGAATATTCGCTTCATTTAAATAGGGGTTCAAGGTTCGGTTTGTTCTGTGCATGTGTGTGTTTTGCGAATGTAACAGTACAGTCTCTAGTTAGAAGGCAGTGGGTATACGTTGCATGTTTTGATTTAATTATAGTGTTTATTTCAATTCTGTTGGAAGTTAGCATATTAAACCCGAAGCAGATAGTGAGATTTTATTTAATGTTTTAAAGTAATAAGGCAAAGATTTATTTCAGTATATTTAGCAGGTAGTGATGTCGGTAAGGCTTTCCGCAACCTTGGACTTTATTCCCTTTGAGGAAAGAACAAGTTAGCACTATACCCACAGTCTCAGGGCGGGAGGGTGCAATCAGAGGGACTTTCAGAGTTAAATGTAGAATTAGCACAGGACTCAGCAGGGCCCGGGGAGACCCAAATTCTCCCGCTCGCAGCACGGCGGTGGGAGTCACAGGGTGGAACAAACTGAACAGCCGCAGCAGCTGAGGAGGTGGGCGGATGTGGCCCCCTGTGTCCCGGACGGAACTACAGAAGCTCTTGGTCCCTGACAGGACAGGGGCAAGTGTGCCAGACACCGTGGCAGGGAGGGGTGCATACACTGCCGATTCCTTTCATCTGGAATGTGGGGCCCGGCCTGTCCATCCTCAGGGCCTGGGAGACAGGGAGGGGTGACTGTGGGTGCGATGGGGTGAGCTTTCGGTGAGGAAACTGTCTTGGAATTAGAAATGGCAGTTGAATATGCACTTTAAAGTACTTCACGGTTAATTGTATGTTAAGTGTGTTTCACCTCAACTTTTAAAAAAATGGATCTGGCACAGCGCTACACACTTCTAATCCCAGCTATTTGGGAGGCTGAGGCAGGAGGGTTGCAAGTTTGAGACCAGTCTGGGTAACTCAGAGAGACCCTCTCCCAAAATGGCTGGGGAGTAGCTCAGTGACAGAGCACTTGCCTGGCATGTGTGAGGCCCTGGGTTCTATCCCCAGATACAGATACACACACCACACACACACACTGAATCACTGTTGCAGTGATGTTTACCGTTTACTTTTCTTTTAGTTCTAATGTAGAATTGAGATTCATATTAATGACCACTTAAAGGCACAGTCATTCGTGGCTTGTTTTTTTGGTGACTGAACCTAGGGTCTCACAGTGCCAGGCAAACAACACTCATCTCCTCCTGTAGCCTTTTTTTTTAACTTTTTACTTTGAGACAGGATCTCGCTGTATCTCTAGGTTGCCCAGGCTGGGTTTGAACTTGTGATCTGCCTTCTTCAGCCTCCCAGAGTGCTAGGATTATAGGCATTTTGTAGCATTGGTAAACATACTCCTTTTCTTCAGAATGTTTTTAGTTCTTGCCCAAGATAGCAGGTTTTCTTACCTGTGGGAATTATAACCCTCTGACCTTATTTAGGCATGTTTTACTTTACTTTTCTATTATGTAGTTCTCTGGAAAACCAAGGTTTTAGTAGTGACTCTTTCTTTTTCTGTGCTTCTCAGCATGAAGAGAAAGACACACTTGTTCACAGCGCCCCGCTTGTAACAGAAAATGTGAGTGCTCCCGTCGCATTTTATGCATCAGGCTTTGTGCAGAAGAAGTGTATATGTGCAAGCTTAGCTCTTTGAGGCTGTGCTTTGTGTGTTGTAGTGTTAAGCCATAGGGAAATAATTTGAAAAATTTTACTCGGGTCCTTTATCCACACTGAACTGTCAGTTGAAAATAATGGAAGTATTAAGATAAATGTTGTGGAGAAAAAGGCCACCTTCCTGAGAGCATGTTCCCCAGCGGTGGCGTCCATCACATCTACGTGCATATTGACAGAGAGAGAGTGAATCCGAAGTGCTGTAAGTGGAATAGTCGAGCCTTATAAAATGGCTCAATCTCAGAATAATAAAAAACAATATAGAACACTTAGATGTTTAAGAGCGCATAGGAAGGTGGGTGTGGTGGCGCATGCCTGTAAACCCTGCCCTCTTGAGGCTGAGGCAGTATATCACTGAATCTGAGGCCAGCCTGGGCTACACAGACAGACCCTGTCTCAACAAAACAAAAACAAAAACTCATAGGAAGGTGGTTTTGTTGTTGTTTAAACAGGGTCTCCCTGTGTAGTTCAGGCTGCCCTTGATCTCACTTTGTAGCCCAGGCTGGCCTTGAATTCACAGCAATCTTCCTGCCTCAGCTTCCCAAGTGCTGAGATTATAGCAAGTGCCATCATACCTGGTCAGACAGACAGACAGACACTGGTTTCTTTATTAGTCTCTGTAACTGACCAACATAAGGAAGAGTTGGCTGGGTATAAACGGTGATTATCTACTCTGTCCCTTGCTATAAACAGACAGTTACTGGCTGTGATAGCGCACACCTATAATCCCAGCACTGGGGAGGCTGAGGCAGGAGGATTGCCACCAGTGGGAGGCGTACATAGTGAGCTCAAGGCCAGTGTGAACTGCATAGTGAGACCCCGTCTCAAATAACATAACATAACATAACATAACATAATATAACATAACATAACATAACTTCCCTTGTGCCTAGCAAGCCTGCTGAGGGCCAGTGGGACTGCCTGGACTGCCTGGACGAGGCCAATCCATGGGAAACAGGCTTTTTGTGCTTCGGTTTTCCCCTTCTCTTTCGTCTCACTGTTTTAGCATCGCATGGCGGGATGGCATGTGGGTGGCGAGTGCTTCACCGCGATACCTCTCCCGCGTCCCCGGTGCTAACTCAACCTGTCTCCTGAGCACAGACATTCAACAAGCTGGTGGGGAAGTTCAGCCAGTCCATCTTCCACCCGAACTCAAGCCAGATCCTCTCTGCGACGCTGGAGGGGAAGCTGGTGGTCTGGGACATCCAGCGCCGCCCGGCGCCGGGCCCGGGCAATGCCGATGGCCCCTCCATCAGGCCCTGTAAACTGGTTCACCTGCAGAAGGAGGCGGTCAGCGTGCTCACCGTAGCTGACGGGTAACTGACCTCACCCAGCAGCCGTTGTGCACACACAGGGTGTCACACAGAAGTGGCGAGGACCAGGGGAGTCCACTGCCTCTGGGAGAGAGAGCTGAGCCATAGGGTGGGGCAGGGGAGGGCTGACGGCTTTTTATAGTCTGGCTTTGCTAACTGGCTTGGGAAGAAATCGTGGGCATGCGCTGTGTGGGAAATCCCTCTGTGGTCGCGAAACAAAATAACTGTTTTTGTTTTTGTTTTTCCTGTGCTAGAGACTGAGTTTGTAATCCCACATTTTATATGCTTTAGATTTTTAAAAACAACTTGAATAGTTATATTGTTTTTATTTTATTGCAAAGTGACATTTATCATTATATATATATATATATATATATATATTTGAGACGGAAACTATACTGTGTCCAGGCTGGCTTTGAACTCACTGGTGATCCTCCTGCCTCAGCCTCCCCAGTGCTGGGATTACAGGTGTGTGACATCACACCTAGAGAGATTATTTTCTTCTTTTCCCAGTCCCAGGGATTGAACCCAGGGCCTTGATACTGAGCTACATCTCCAGACTACTTCCTTTCTTTCTTCTTTTTGAGATAGGGTCTCCCTAAATTCCCAGGTTGGGCTTGGGTTTGCCAGCTGGGCATGGTGGGGCACACCTGTAATCATCCCAGTACTCAGGAGGCTGAGGCAGGGGGATTGCCATGAGTTCAAGCCCAGCATAGGCTACATAGTGAGTTCAAACCCAGTCTGATTTGCATAGTGAGATCCTGTCTCAAAAACAACAACCAAAAAGAACTTGCGATCCTTCTGCCTCGGCCTCTCTGAGTGTTGGAATTACAAATGTACACCACTATACCCAGCTAGGACTTCCTAAAATCCACCAGCTCTTCAGTTTTGAGTGTCTGTGGGCACTCACAGATGACCCTTGAAAGCCTCAGGGGACAGGCCTGGCATTCCAGCTACATCCCTTTCTTGCTCAGTGCCCTTGAGCAAGAGCCTTGACCTTGCCGAGCCTCTATTTCTCATCTGTGAAGTGGGTGCAACACCACCATCTCCCCGAGAGAAACAATGGGACGCGCTGTGGAAAGCTCACTGCACAAGCACGGCACGGGGAGCCCTGGAAGTGCAGCCTTGCCCATGCGTTGGGGAGGCCCTGAGAGCGTGTGGCATGCATCCAGGCACGGGGATGTCTGTGTGGCCAGAGTCAGTGTGCTGCCTGCTGTCGAACTGCCCATGAGTTTCCTCTGCCTAACCTCTCGTGCAGGGGACAGGGAGGGCTGTGTGGCTTTTACAAAGCAAACTGTCATCCCTACCCAGTGCAGAGAGATGTCGCAGAACCGCAGCTGGGGCTGCTATCCGCTTTTAGGTCGCTGGGGGCGCCCCGCTGCGTCTCTGGGTCGGTCGGAGAGCGCCCGCCCACAGTGCTGCTCCTGTCCAGCAGAGGGCGGCGGAGATACCAGCCGGAGACCTTGGCTGCCTGGTGATGAATCCAAGACCTCGGTTAATCGCGCTGTGCCTCACAGCAGAGAATTCGCTGCCCTCTGCTCTCCACTCGAGACTCGATTTGTGGTAGAGGCTTAAAAGCAAGCAGGGCCATTTGGGACGGACTCAAGGGCTGGGAAGGAAAGCCATTTAGTCACTTAGCCCTGGCTTTGGCCTTGACAGCCGACGGGTTTCCCAGGGTGCGACGGCGGCGCCTTCCTCAAAGCCGGTGCCCAGGCCGCCAGCGTGATGCCCGCACCAGCCCGCCCGGTCCCGGCCGCCCGCAGAGGATGCGAGCCACTGCCGCCGCCCTCGCCTGCCACGGCGGACCTGGGAGAGCTGGAGGAGGGCCCAAGGCGGACTGTGCCTGTCACCTGTGTGCCCTGGGTGCAGCCCTGTGGCATGCCAGGTGCATGGGGGACCCAGGCAACATCTGGGATCTGCCTACGTGGAAAGAGTGCTTGGTGTCACCCGAGGGGCAGCTGGTCTGGGCATCCTGCGTTGTTATCTAAGTCTAGCAGTTCTAATATTTTTTACAATTTTATTTTACAGAGAAAAATAAATAAAACCACATTTCAAAACAAGATAATGGGAAGGTAACAATGGCTACTCCATTGTGTATTGTGATCTTTAAATTACTCAGAGTACGAGTAATTTAATCGGCATTTAGTTGTCCAAACAATATTAGCACAAACCTTTCTTTTCAGTGAACTGAGAGAAATTAGTAGTATAACTATCTTACCAATTTTTTTTTTTTTTTTGCTTTTCCCTTCTTTTCTCCATTCCCCCATCCCAGTTTCTCTTTCCTTCTGAAGTTTCTTCCCATGGCAGCCTCAGTCCCATGGGGAAAGTTTCTTAACTTCTCAGAGCCTTAAGCTTCCCAGACAGAAGGTGGGTCAATTGTGAACCAGGCACAGTGGCACACCCCTGTAATCCCAGGACTTGGGAGGCTGAGGTAGGAGGATCACTGAGAGCTCCAGGCCAGTCTGGGCTACATAGTGAGTTCAAAGCCAGCCTGAACTAAATAGCGAGGCCCTGAGTCAAAAAACAAAAAAAACAAAACAAAACAAAAAAACAGTAAAATCAGGCTTGCTGGGCAAGGCTGAGAGAAGCTTTTACAATGCCCGGAGCCCGGAGCCTGACACGAGCAGCACGCAGTCAATGGTACTTGCTCCTCCTGCCACTCGGCCAACCAATGCCACTCTCCATTGCAGCTACATTGTCACAGGGGACGTGAAGGGCCACATCAAGTTCTACGACCAGGCCCTGTCCATTGTGCACTGGTACAGCCACCTCAAGCTCAGCAGCATCCGGACCCTGTCCTTCTCGCACAGCCCGGCCAGAGCGTCCGAGGGCACCCACTTCCCCCACGACTGCACACTGAAAGGTGACCTTTTTGTCATCAGGTAGGTTGTTGCTGCACCTGGTCATTCAGCCATGGAAAACTGCTGGTGTGGTCTTTCACTGGCACACAGCGAGCTGTCCTTCTGGTCTCCAGGGTGTGGAATCGGGGACCTGGCCTGCCCTGTCCTTTGCCTGGCTTGCAGATGGCTGGCTGTGGCCAGTTGCGACCACTATTGAATTGTTTTGTGAATTAGCTATGCAGTTTACTAATATGAAGAAGCTGGGTGACTGGGAGCTGGAGGGTCCCTGCCCCGAGCTCTGCTTTCTCAGCCCTGGTCGGCAGTTGGTCTCTCCTCTCCTGGCCGAGCTCACCCTAGCCTCATGGTTAGAGGCATGGGTGATTAACAGCCGGAACATTTCCAGACCAAATTATCTGTGCGTCTGCTTAATTACCCCTGCAGTCTTCCCGGGCACATCTGTATGTGTGCACCCAACTCCATATTTGCATACACAAATGAATATTTGCATGTGCAGATTAGCTAATTGTACCAGCGACTGTCCATCTGCATGCTTAATGACTCCATTTCCATGTTGAAAAGTGGGCTTTTTTTCACTTGCAAATGGAGGCTGCTGGCTATTGGTGGTGTATTTTCGGAGCTGTTGGGTTAATAATGTCACTAAATTACAGACGACAGAGGCGTTCTGTGTGCAATTAGCAGCAGAATAGCTGGCTGCTCCCTTCCCTGCAAACGCTCGTCCTGTCTGGTGTCTCCTTGGCAAACAGGAATTTCATCATTGCAACATCTGATGCCACGGTGTACCACTTGACAACAGATGGCACCAGACTCGAGAAACTGTTTGTGGAGCCCAAGGACGCCATTTGTGCCATCTCCTGTCACCCATACCAGCCGCTGCTGGCTGTGGGCAGCATCTGCGGGCTGATCAAGGTGTGGGATTATGAGCGGAAGAGATACCTGCTCAGCAGGGTCTTCGACAAGGGCCTCGGTGTGCAGAGCCTGACCTACAACCCCGAAGGTACCTCCCTCCTCCACGGCGCCCACTGGAAGTCGCTGTGACCCCAGCCACACAGGCCGAGCATGGCCTCTCTGGGGGCCCCCCTGCCCCCAGACCTAGTCCTGCCCCAGAGACCCCCCGGGCTGCACATCTCAGTAGTTTTGATATCTGAAGTTCTTCTCCATCTGTCCTCCCGGTGTCATTTCAGGGGCCCTGCTGGGAGCTGGCTTCACCGAGGGGACGGTGTACATTCTCGATGCGATGTCTCTGCAGAATGAGACCCCGGAGCCTTTCAAATACTCCAGAAGCAGCGTGACGCACGTCAGCTTCTCCCATGACTCACAATACATGGCCACTGCTGTAAGTCCCGGCGCCGGCCACCCTGGTGGCTTTGACCTAGAGGATAAGCCTGGGAAACTGGGCAAAAGGGGTGAGGACCGTGATTACGCATGTGCGGTGTGCTTGTCAGTCACGTCTCAGTAGGACTGTCACCATCTGAGGAGGGGGTGTGAAGGTAGGAGAACATTTGCCTCTGGACAAGGCTGGGCCTTCACACTCAACTCCATCCCCAGTCCTTTCATGATTTGTTATTTTGATACAGGGCCAATTTGAGATCCTCCTGCCTCAGCCTCCCAGAGTGCTGGGGTCATAGGTACCCTCTCGTTTTTGACAGGATGACACCTCCTGCCTCAGCCTCCCAGAGTGCTGGGGTCATAGGTACCCTCTCATTTTTGACAGGATGACATTCTTATTGATTCACAGTATTTGGATTCTGCTCCACCCCTTGTGAATGGGGCCTGGGATCGCAGAAAAGAGGGTCTCTGACCTTTGACCTCACCCCCCAGCTGTGTGCCTTTCTGCGGCGGGGGGGGGGGGGGGGCGGTGTGCAGTGACCCCGCGGTGCCACCTTATGGTTTATACCCACCATTTTGTACCCACCTCGGGTGACCACTCGCTCCTTCTCTGATAAAAGTGTCAGATTTTTTTTTTTTTTTTGGCGGTACTGGGGATCAAACTCAGGACCCTGTGCTTGCTAGGCAGGCGCTTATTCCACTGAGCTATATCCCCAGCCCTGATAAAGGTGTCAGATCTTATCTTTTGCTGTGACAAAGAGGGAGACAGAGGCAACATGAGTCTGACTCTTGTTTTTCCTGAGAGAAAGGCGGGAACTGGGAGAGAAGTCAGACCCTCGTGTCAGAGCCACGCTCTCTTCCCTCCTCCCTTTATCTACTTGGAACCTTAACTAAATTAGCATGAGAAGCAGAGCGATGACCCCTGCGTGCCCGCTGGGGAGGAGTCACGGCCGCCTTGCTCTCGGGCAGGACGCGAGCTTCGCTGTGGCCGTGTACACCCTGGTGGTCCGCGGTGGACGTAGGCTCTGGGAGTACTTGGCCAGGCTCCGCTCGCATCGCCAGAGCATCTGCAGCCTCCTGTTCGGGGTTTACCTGGACAGCAACGAGCCGCGACTGCTGAGCGTCGGCCAAGACAGGCTGCTGGTAAGCTGGGCCTGTGGTGCGCCGGAGGGGGGCGCTCTCTCCCGCCCCCTCCCCCGCCCCTGAGCCCGCAGCAGGCCGCCAATCCCGGGTCTTCAGAGCGTGCCCCTCCCCGCTGGGGCCTCAGCCCCAGCAGCTCACTGAGCGTCAGGCCTCTCTAGCGACCGGACCCTGTCCCCCAGCGTGGGACCGAGGCTGTCACCCGCAGCTGAGCTCAGCCTCAGGGGTGTCACCCTGCCACTCTGCAGATAGAGTACAGCCTGAGCAGGAGCTACAAGGAACACCTGGAAGTCCTGGACATCCACCGCACCGACCAGGGCCACCACCCGACCTGCATGGTGTGGTACCCGCCGCTCACCAAGGAGCTCTTCCTGCTCGTCTGCGACAGCGGCTACAAGGTGAAGCTCTTCAATTCCACCACCAAGATGTGCAGGTGAGCGCTGGCCAGCCTGGGACAGCGACAGCCACAGCTAGGAGGGCTGCAGGGCCCGCGGGCGTGGGGTGAGGGGGGACCAGCAGCAGCAGCTGGGGGAGCCCATGTCTCTGAGGGCCAGGGCCACCCCGGTATCGCTTTTCCTTAAGTGTTCTTTTCCAAAAGGCGCCCAGAAGAATGATTAACAATTGCCATGTCCTATAGCAGCAAGAGAAACCCATCACCAGTATTTTAAAAACTATTAAAACAGGCTAGGGATAGTGGTGGACACCTGTAATCCCAGCACTGAGGGAGGCTGAGGCAGGAGGATCAAAAGTTCAAGTTTCACTTGGCAACTTAGTGAAACGCTATCTCAAAATAAAAAAGGGGTGGGGTGGGGATATAGTTCAGTGGCACAAGTGCCTGCCTAGCAAGTACGAGGTCTGAGTTCAATTCCCAGTACCAAAAACAGAAAAGAAAAAGATAAAAAGTTTAAGTGTTGTATATATATAAAAAAGGAGTAAGGCCCTGGGTTCAAGCCCCAGTACCACAAAAAGTAAATAAATAAAAAGGAAATAAAAAATGCAACAAGCTACTCACATACCTGAAAGAATGTGTAAAAAAGAGCTGCAGGAAGGTTTCAGGACCTTTGCACACTGTTGTTGTTAATGGACATACTTTTTGCTTTGCTTGTTTTGCTTTGAAGTTTTGAGACAAGATCATTATATAGTTCAGGCTGGTTTTCAATTTATGGCAATCCTCCTGCCTCAGCCTCCTGAGTGCTGGGATTACAGGTGTGCGCCATCACACCTGGCTGTTTGGACACCTACATTTTGAGTATCCTGCTCTTTCCAGTCCTGAGAAACCTTAAAATTTTTGAGGCAGGAGAGTAGGGACAGCATGGCTTAGGCTGGCAATTCCTGCTAACAGTTACTATTTTTTATTTTGCGTCCAGGTCTCCCTTAGGAACTGGCAATCCTTCTGTCTCAGCCTTGGCCACCACACCTCACTAGCGTATAACTTTCTTTTTTTCTTTTTATGTTTCTTTTTTTTTTTAATTTTATTTTAAAGATAGCGTATAACTTTCTTCTTTTTCTTTTTTTGTCTTTTTTAGGCAACCTTACTATGCAGTTCAGGTTGGCCTTGAACTCACTTTGTAGATTAGGCTGGCCTCGAACTTGCAAAGATCCTCCTGCCCCAGCCTCCCAAATGCTGGGATTGCAGGCATGTGCCACCACACCCAGCTCATACAACTTTTGAGAATGATTTATCAGGGTAAAATTCAGGTAACATAAAACCAGCCATTTTAAAATGAATGACTCAATCAAATCAGTCAAAAGGACGATGCAGCAGCAGCTAGAACATTTCCAGTGCGCACCCACAGCCTCCAACTGGTTCCAGAACATTCCAGCCCTTCCAAAATAAAAACCCTGGCACAAAGTGTCTTTTAAATTGTAGGAATACAAAGCCTCATAACCATAGTTTAAGTGAGGAGGAGTTGGCTCTTTATGAGAAATCCAAAAGAATTTTAAAAATGCGTTTTAGAAATATTTGAAAGCATGAAAAGGCGTTCAGAGAAAGAGGCTGTAAGCAAGGGAGCGGGTGCTGGCCGGTCAAGTGAAAGCGAGATGGGTTTCCTCCGACTGGATCCGCAAAGACACAGAGGACCGGAGGACCCTTAGCACCGGAGGTGGCAGCAAGGGCCTGGGGCAGGGTTGCTGTGGCGCTAGTTTGTTGCTTTCTGTTACATTTACCCCAGCCCCTGGCTTCTAGGAACAGAGCAGCGGAAGCAGGGATGCCAAGCCATGTGTAAAAGGGTCACTTGCTGGAAAAATCCATTTCAAATGGAAGCCCCTATGTCCACTAATGGGAGTCTGGTTGGAGGGAGGCTTTGGAGACCCTGGAGCACAAAGCTTCCAAGGCCACTTTTAGAAATGCAAAAAGCAGCTGGGTATGGTGGCTCAATTTAGGGGTGTGGTGGTGCAACTTGGGAGGCTGAGGCAGGAGGGTCACAAGTTCAAGCACAGTTTGGGCAATTTAGTGACTTAGGGAGATCCTGACTCAAAATTTAAAATTTAAAAAAAAATTATTTTTAGAAAGGGCTAGGGAGTGTGACTAGTACAAAAGCCCTTGGTTCAACCCCAGTACCGGAAAATAAATCAATAAATCTGGTACTCACCAACCCTCCCTCCCCCAGCACCTGGAAGCCAACGTGCTTCCTGCTGGTGATTTGTCCAGTCCACGTGTGAACTGAGACTCACATAAATTTAATCACCGTGTGTGACTGCTTACATGTGGCTTCTCTCACTTCCTGTTCTCAGTGCCCACGCATGCCATGGGGGAGCCAGGGCTTCACACCTCTCCATGCTAATCTGTCCCCTTGTGTGGGTGCACACGTGTGGCTTTTCTCTTTTCTTCTTTTTTTTAGAGGGCTTCTTGGGGCCAGGGATGTAGCTCAGTGGCATAAGCGCTTGCCTGGCAAGCCTGAGGTCATGAGTTTGATTCCTGGTACCAAAAAAAGAGAGAAACGGGGTCTCACTATGAAGTACAGGCTGGCACTGAACTCACTACATAGCCCAGGCTGGCCTCCAACTCACAGGGATCCTCCTGCCTCAGCCTCCTGAGTGCTGGGATTACAGGTGTGTGCCACAGGCCCGGCTTGTTTTTGTCTTACTCAGCCAATGGCCATCTGGGTGGGTTTCACTTTGTGGTGACTGTGAAAGCTGCAGTGACACCGTGTGTGACCTGCACTTCATTTTTTGGGTGCAGATGTGGGGGGCGAATTGCTGAGTCCCAGCTCACAGGAGACTTGCAGACTGTTGGATTTCAGGCTGCGTCCTGTGTCCCTGCCTCCCTACTTGCCCTGTCCCCTTACCTGCATGACGTCTGCTTCTCAGCATCCCAGAGCCAGTGCGGCACAGCTGCTGCCTGGGCACTGTCCCTCCTCCCTCAGGGCCACCTCTGCCTCTTGGCCCCATGTGCCGTGGCTCTTGTCCCCCCAGGGCGGTGCCTCACTCGCGCTGTGTCCTCAGCACCTGACTCCGTGGCTGGGTGCTGGACCAAGCTGGAGGCGAGGTGGTGCCTCCTTGCCTGGCGCATGTTCACCTGGTACCACTACCCTGCCAGTGAGGCTGTGCAAGTGAAGACACAGCCCCTGTGGGTTTCCGTGGGAGCAGACCAGGTGTGGGGAGCCTACGTCATGTTTTATTTCATGGGCCCTCAAAAAAGAAAAATAAAAAATACAATTAACAATAAAAAATGGGCTGGCAGTCATGGCACACATGTGTCATTGCAGCACTTGGGAGGCTGAGGCAGGAGGATTGCCCTGAGCTGGAGGCCAGCCTGGGCTCCACAGTGAGACCCTGTCTCTAAATAAATAAATAACTGAAGCGGGCTTCTTGTGTGCAGGATTAGTCGAGGAGCAGATGGGAAGGGTAGAGGTGAAACGGTGTGAGGGCCCCGAACCAGCCCGTCTCAGCGCTTGTGTCCAGATAAGCGGAGTCTGCAGCTCACTGTGTCCTTTGCCATCCAGGAAGACGCTTCTCGGGCCGGCGTATGGGTCTCCCATCGAGCAAGCACAAGTCCTCCCCGTGAGAACGGCCACAGAGCTGCAGAAGCGCTATCTGGTGTTCATCAACAGAGACAAGGTAGCTGCCCTCTGCGCCCTGTCCCTACGGGGTGGCTGGACAGGGACAGCAGGCTGTCCCCAAGCCCGGTGAGGCCCTGGTTGGTCCTGTCTGGGTTAGTGGATTCCTGGAAAGGGCCGTGGACTGGTGGGACTGGTGACTAGAGACATTTTCTAGCAGTTCCCATATTTCCTGTATCCCCAATGAAGACACGTGACCAACAAAGGCAATTTTCTTTCTTGTTTAAAAAAATCTTAATGAGAGCTGGGCATGGTGGCGCATCCCTGTAATCACAGCACTCAGGAAGCTGAGGCAGGAGGATTGCTGTGAGTTCGAGGCTGGCCTGGGCTACAAAGTGAGTTCAAGGCCAGCCTGAACTGCACAGTGAGAACCTATCTTAAAAAAGTCTTTTGAAACTTGAGAGGCTGAGACAGGAGAATTGTCTGGAGTTTGAGGCCAGCCTGGGCTACATAAGGAGACCTTGTGTCTCAAAAAACCAAAACCTTATAAAGTCACACATATTAGTCACACTTATTTTTGCTTTGTTTTTGTGGCACTAGGGATTGAACCCAGGGCCTTTGCACTGAGCTACCTCCCTAACCCTTTTATTTTTTATTTTTAGACAAGGTCTTGCTAAGTCACTAAATTGCCCAGGCTGGGCTTGAACTTGGGATCCTGCTGCCTCAGCCTCTCTGAGAGCTGGGATCACAGCTCTTGCATATTTAGTGAGTCACCATGTAGACAAGCGGAGAGCTACAGGTTGTGAGAATGTTCTGGAAAGCCTGGGGCACCTGACTTGGGAACAGGCAGAAAGCATCCGTGTGGACGGATGGCCACTTACACACAGTTCTTACCCCGGGGTGGCCCTGGTGGTACAGGTCCCTCCAGCACGTGGGTGGGGAGGTGACACATGGCTGTGCTGGGCCGGGCCTGGTCTGGGGCCATCTGGACCCCAACTCCGTCTTCCCGTCCAGGTGGGGCTACAGATTCTCCCTGTGGATGGCAACCCACACAAGACATGTGCCATGGTCTGCCACCCAAATGGCGTGGCGGGGCTGGCCCTGTCCTATGACGGCTGCTTTGCTTTCACGGCGGGAGGACACGACCACTCGGTGGTGCAGTGGACAATCAACCTGAGGTGTGTGTGGGTGTGGACCCCCCTTCACCTGGCACCAGCAGACAGGAGACCCAGCTCCAGGGGAGGCTGAGGCAGGAGGACTACAAGTTGAGGTCTGTCTGGGCAGCTTAGCAAGACTTTGTCTAAAACAACAAAAAATTTTAAAGGACTGGGGCATGTGGTTCAGAGCCCCTGGGTTCATCTTAGTACTGGGGAGAAATCCAGAGCGCAGCCACAGACTGTAGTAGAACTTCTGCATGCTGGACACTACGCTGGCATCACAGGGCCTGGCCTCAGGGCGCCCCAGTGACGTCTCACATTAGCACGGAGGCACTGTACAGCCCGGCAGCAGTGCCCTGGGCCTCCCCAGTGCCTGAAACACTTCTCGCAGTGCTTCATGAGGGTTTGAGTAAGGGATCTGCTCTCTCTGCCGTGGGACATAGGGCAGCTTTCTTAACCAACCCTAAACCGGTAGCCCCAGCACTTGGGAGGCTGAGGCAGGAGAATTGCCAGGAGTTGAAGGCCAGTTTGGGCTACATAGGGGAACCCTGTCTCAAAAAAACAAAAGCCATCTCTGATCCTTGCATTCCTTGTCTGTAAAATGAGGGACTTTGAGATGGTCTGCCAGGCTCAGGTGGTCAGCACTGCAGGAGCATGGCACATGGCGCCAAGTCCTCCAGGAGTCAGTGGCGGCCTCCCTTGCCCTGAGCTCCAGCTCCTCCTCACTGAAGCAGCCAGGCATGGGTGGGTGCCCAGCTCCCAGACTTGGGCAGCTCTTCCCGCCTGCCCACCCCACTCGCAGCCCTCCTTCAGACAGATGCTGGGCCTTCTCCGCTTACCTGGATCTGAGTGAGCAGAGCTGTTGACTCAGTTGGTAGTGTCAAAACGTTCACCTCTGCCATTGCCCGGGGCACAGACACAGGCCAGGCCGCCGGGCGGGCTGAGCTCTCCCTCCAGAGCCCTTACTGATCCTGTCCCTGCCTGAGCGTCTGGGCCTCTGTGGCCTCGACTCTACCCACAGCCCTGGGCGAGCGACGCTGGGCGGAGACACTTTACTGCCCCTGTGCGCTGCTCGGTAGTCCTGGGATCTGGAATATAGAGACTTAAAAAAGAAAAGGACCTGCTCCGCTCTGCCGTTCTTCCCTGGGCCTGGCCAGCGTCCAGATGTCTGAGTGTTTCAATTTAATCTGTTTGGGGACAAAGGATCATTATAAACTAATTAGCACTTTATTGCTGGTTCTGGTGACTTAATATGTTCAGTGCTTCGCTAATGGAAAGAAACGTAAAAACCCTAACGAGTAAACAAACTCCCCGCTAGGTTCCTGGGTGGCAGCGATATAGGGGAAGAGGAGACGGTAGATCCTCTCAGATTCCGAGATGTCAGTCAGCTCAGGCCCAGAGCCCCGGCACTTCTCCAAAACCTTCGGCCCCCAGGACTCCTTGTCCTCCCCAGCCTTGCCAGCGTGTAACGTACTTCTTGTCTGGCACCTGATATTTTTGTCTTGTCTTTTCTTTGTGTGGTACTGGGCGTGGAACCCAGGGCCACTTACCACGAAGCTGCATCCCCAGCCCTTTGTGTTTTTTATTTTGAGATAAGATCTCCCTAAATTGCCTGGGTTAGCTTTGAACTTGTGATCCTCCTGCCTCAGCCTCCCAAGTAGCTAGGATCACAGGCAATGTTTTTTAAGTTTTTAAGTCTCCTGTTCCTTTTTAATGCTCAATGTTGCTACCTCCTCTTCTCCTGTGTTCATCCTGGGCTTTGCCACCTCCTGGGAGGATGGCAGCAGGCGAGTCCCTTAATGCAGCGGAGTCTCAGTTCTATGCATGTTGAATGGGAGTGTCGTCGCTGAACATCATCACAGAGTGGCTGTGAGGGCAGTGGTCCCACTGTCCCATGAGCATTTCCTGAGCAGCTCCCGGCTTCCCAAGGGTCAGGCAGTCACCCAGAAGTACAGGTCAGGTGCAGTAGGTGTTCAGTAAAGATCACTTCCCTTTTCCGAAGTGACCTCACTTTGTACTCTATAAATGTTAGGGACTCAACTTAGGCAGATAGTTGGTGTCAGGGCTTAGGAGGTCACAAGATCCTCCGTGTGGCTGCCCTGCAACAGGATCAGGGACACAGCCCCCTCAGCTACCATCCCCAGCATGTGGCTGCAAGGTTTGGAGCTGATATCTCAAAAAACTTGCCCTGAGGGTTCATGCACAGCGATAGCCGGTGCTGAGAGGCACACCCAGAGCCAAGTCCACGCACGCTACTGAGGACAGCGCAGAAGGAACCGAGCTCCCGCGTGGAGCCACCCATGGGATCCTCACATAAGCACGGCTAAGACAGAGAAGGCTAGGCGCAGCCACCGGCCCGCCTGGGGCTCTGGCAGGAATCTCTGTCCCTCAGCCCCGGACTCTGGTCTGAGCCGCAGGAGGCTGGCGGTGGAGCGTGAGAAACACGTGGCCAGCTTTCCCACAGGGGAGAGTCAGCCTTACATGAAAGTAGGTTTCCTTACCTTTCCAGGGCCTATTTTTGGAGACTGTGACCCCAAGTTAGAGAGCAGAGGGTTATTTTTATCGGCCTGGCATGGGTCTCTGTGGTCTCCCAAGTTTTTATGGCAGCAATTAGTGTTGGCAGCCACCCCCGCGCCCCAGCCTCTGGGCTCGAGTCCCGCTAAGGTCTCGGCCGGCAGAGCTGCTGGCGGGAAGGATGCAGTTTCAGTACACAGCCACCCAGCCTCCTGGCTTCACTACCATTCAAGCAGGTGCTCTGTGCCACCAAGCTCTGCGCTTGAAATCGAGTTCTCTGTCGAGTTCTCTGTCCTGGGCTTTGTTACGGAGGGATGGAGGGACAGAGGGACAGAGGGACGTCTCCCCTGAGGGCAGAGGCTCTGATTGTCCTGCGCAGAGCTGGTGCCCAGGGGTACCTAATGGTCTTGTCTCTCTCACGGTTCCAGCGCCCTGGATGCTGCCGTTTCTCTTGGGGGTGAAGACTTGACCCCGTTCTACGGCCTGTTGCCTGGCGGCAGGGAAGGAAAATTCTACAGGGTAACTGTGGCCCAGGGCAGGGCTCCCCGGTACCTGTGATTCTGGTGGCGAGAGACTGTGCCTGGGCCTCACCCGCTTGGCTTCCTGCACAGCTGCAGGGGGCTTTCGAGAAGCCCTGCACAGCCTCTGAGGATGGGCCGGCCACACTGACATGATCCTTCCGTGCCCTCTCCAGGAGCTGGAGGATTATTTCTTCTACTCGCAGATCCGCAGCCAGGGCATTGACACCATGGAGACCAGGAAAGTGTCGGAGCACATCTGCCTGGCTGAAGTCCCATTTGTCATGAGGGCGATCGGCTTCTACCCGTCTGAGGAGAAGGTAGGAGGAGGGCGGCAGGGAGGTGCTGCTTGGTGCAGAGGCCTCTGGGAGGTCAGCATTCATACTTTTCTTACATAAATGGAGGTGCAAAAAATTCTGGGCATTTCAGATGCACTTTAGAGCAACAGACATGGGAAAGATTCGTGCCATTTCCAGGAGACGGTTTCTGTGCGGAAGTTTGATGTTGGTCAGAGGCAGGCATAGGAGAATGGGTTCTGCTTTCACAAGCCGAGGACCAGCCAGCAGGATGTGAATATGGCTTTTTGTTTTTGTTTTGTTTTGTTTCTCACTATGCAGTTCGGGCTGGCCTTGAACTCACCGTGTAGCCTAGGCTGGTCTGGAACTCACAGCCATCCTCTTGCCTCAGCCTCCCGAGTGCTGGGATCACAGGTGTGCACCCCACACCCAGTGTGGCTGTGTAATTAAGTAAGCATCCCCAGCTCTGCGCCACAGAGGCTCTTGGGAGTATTTGGCAGGCGGAGATGCGACTGGGATGGGCATCTCCGAATGTGGATTTTGCAAACTTCTCAAATGATTTTCCTGGGGCTAGGGATATAGCTCAGTGGAATAAGTGCCTGCCTAGCAAGCGCAGGGTACTGAGTTCGATCCCCAGTACCGCCAAAAAAAAAAAAAAAAAAAAAAAAACACGAAAAAAAAAATCAAATGATTTTCCTTCCCCAGAGTCCAAGAAGTAGAATTACAAGGTCAGAGAATATGAACTTTAAAGTCTATCGCCAACTTAACTTTCCACAGATGCCACGTATCACATGCCTGCTGTCAGCACACACAGCCCCGAGACCCTGCTCAGACTTGACACCCTACTCAGTGACTGGGGAAACCTTGGGGAGGCGAGCGGGATCCCAGTCCCTCTTGTAGCTGTGGTGGCTGGCCCAGAAGCACCTATTTTGTGTGCTGTAGTGACTCATTCTCCAAGTGGCACCCAGAGAAAGAAGCTATCAGAGCCCACAGCCCCACAGCTGAGTCCTGAATAAGAACCTTAAATACCAGGTTTTACCCAGGCTTGGTGGCACACGCCTTTTATCGCTACACTGGGGAGGCTGAGGCAAGAGGATCTCCACAAGTTCAAGGCTAGCCTGGGTGACATGGTGAGTTCAAGGCCAGCCTGAACCACATAGTGAGATTGTGTCTCAAAAAACCCTAATAATAATAATAATAATTAATAACATGGATATCTTCAGACCAGTAAACCTGATTTTAAAAGTGTATCAGACAGAAACTGTCACACAGTATACAATGATACACACAGGGGAGGGGCAATTATTGCAGGATATTTTACTGTAGCAAAAATTCAAACCACTCTAATGTTCATGGGTTGGAGACAGGATTAGCAAAGTGACACACACCTACACCTATCAGCCATTAAAATATGAGTTCTGTAATCCCAGCACTCTGGGAGGCTGAGGCAGGAGGATCACAAGTTCACTCCCATATGGGCAATTTAGTGAGATCCTGTTCCAATATAAGAAATAAAAGAGGCTGGGGATGAGGCTCAGTGGCAGAGCACCCCTGGGTGTGATTCCCTAGCACCACAAATCAAACACAACAAAAACACACAAGGTTGACCTGCATTTCCTTTTTTTTTTTTGCGGTACTGGGGATCGAACTCAGGACCCTGCGCTTGCTAGGCAAGCGCTTATTCCACTGAGCTATATCCCCAGCCCCGACCTGCATTTCCTGACTCAGGAAGAATCTTCAGGTTATTATTGAAGGAGAAAGTGAGTTTACATCATTCTGTGTGTCCCTCCGTGTCGCCCAGAACCCAAAGAAACAGCTTCTAACCCCTAACAATGCTGATGCCGGGGGTGGGACTGGGGAAGCTCACCCCCTTCTCTCCTGCACCTACATTCCTGACCTGGGCTCTGCCCCACGCCCTACGTCACCCTGGGCCCAACCTCAGCCCCTGCTGTCTGCCAGCCGCACTCCACAGCCGTTTCCCTTCTCCTGGCTCAGGCCGCTGCCCAGGGCCCTCCGTGGTGATGATGCCCATGGAGGGCCTGCCCTCCCTGGCAGGCAGCATGGTTACAACGTGGAGGGCTCTGACATGCATTTATTCCTGTCCCCTCCAAGTGCCGAGCTCAAGGTGCCTCTGTGTTCAGAACCAAACCGGAAGATCAGCTTATGAATCCTCTCGGCCCAGCCACACAGGACTGTAGCCAAGGGACACAGGCCCCCCACCCCAACCCTTGAGGAGCAGAGCCTGAGCCGGGCCAGGCAGCTTTGGTGCTGATGGGACCTGAGGGTGGGGCCTCTGGCTGGTGGGTCTCACTGTGAAACAGATTTTGGGGGATTTGTGCCCTGACACTAGAGGAGGCTGTGTGCCACAGGGGCAGAGAGGGAGGGGGGTGAAACTGACAGCCAACAGTGAGCCCCTGCAGAAAGACCAGGGCAAGACATAAGTATTTCTGTCTTCACACTTAAAGTGTTAACACAGCCCTGGAATACCCGAGGCGCTAAACAAGACTGCGGTATGCTGATGCTGCCCCGCCCATGGCCTCTGGGCTGTGCTCACGAGAGCTCCTGGGCGTGCCCACCTCCTTCTACAGCTGGCTTCTTCGCTGAGCACGCTGTTTGCAAGGTTTGTCCAGTTGCAGTCTGGGTTACTGCTACATTCTTTTATGGCTGTATAGTACTCTGTTTAGCCATGTGAACATCCTGCATCCTCTCTAGCCACTCAGGACCCAGTGAACATTCCCACTTGGGGCTGTTATGAGCGCTGCTTCTGTGACCATCCCTGTGGAGCTTCTGCGTAGGTGAAGCAGTTCATCTCCCTTAGGTACAGACAGATAGGAATTGCTATCAGATGCCATGTCTGCCTGAGGAATCACCAGACTGGTTTCCATCCATGAGTTCTTGATTCTGCCGGATCCATCTGATACCCCCAGGGTGCAAGGCAAGATCAACATTTCAGAGCTGTCGGCACCCAGCAGTCTCTCAACTGTGGCTTGGGATCAAGCTGCAGGACTTGTCATACAGACCTCTCTCACTCTCTCATATTTTATTTTATTTTTTTGAGACAGGGTCTCACTGTGTAGCTCAGGCTGGCCTTGAACTCACAGCAATCCTCCTGCCTCAGCCTCGTGAGTGCTGGGACTACAGGTGTGCAGCCCTCTCCCCAGTGCATGATGAAATCTTGCACCTTCATTTTACATCCTGCCCAAGGCCCGAGCTGTCCCTTCCCTTTGCCTAGGGAGTCTCGCTCTGGGCACTGCCTGTGTGTTAGTCACTGAGCAGCCGTCCCTGTCACTGGCCTACTGTCCCACAGGGACGCCATGTCGCTCTCCTCTACCTCATGGCCCGGAGCTGTGAGCAGAGTGACACCGGCAGTTGAAGGTGGCAGAGGAAGCATCAAGTACTTCCTTTAATGGAGAAGGCAGAAGCTCTCTGTTTAATACAGAAAGAAAAAGTCAGGCACCGAGGTTGCTGAGGTCAGTGGTGAGAACTGCTCTTCCACCTGTGAAACTGTGGAGAAAGACAAAGGTGTGCTCCTTCGGCTGTGGTGTCTCACACTGCAAACGGGACGGCCACAGTGCGGGGGGGTGCGGCTGGTCCGTACAGCAAGGGTGAATTGCGGGGCACAGTGGCATGCACTATGATCCGAGCTGCTTGAGAGGCTGAGGCAGAAGGAGAGCAAACTTGAGGTGAGCCTGGGTAGTTCAGTGAGACTCTATCTCAAAATAAAAAGAGTTTGGGATGGAGCTCAGTGGTAGAGCACTTGCCTAGCATGCATGAGGCCCTAGGTTCCATCCCCAGTACCAAAAGGAAAAAAACTGAAAGAAAAGAAAATACGTGATCGTGGGGTTCGGAACTCTGCAGTTCTATAATACCCAGTAGAGGTCTTGGAACTGCCCCCCGAGGATAAGGGGGTTATGATCGCCAGAAGGGTGACACATACATAGCAGAGGGAGTCAGGCACGGTGTGACATCCTGGAGTCCCAGCACTCTGGGAGGCTGAGGCAGGAGGGCTGCCTCCATTTTGAGGACAGCATGGGCTACATAGTGAATTCGAGGCCAGCCTGAACTACATGAGACTCTGTCTCAAAGACGCCCAAACAAACAAATCGTGCAGTGTGAGTGCATTAACCACTTTTTCAAGAGGAGGAAACGGCTGGGGATGGGAAAGAACATGCCCCAGGTGTGTCCCTATTGTAGTTTTATTCTTGACAGGCTCCTAACGCGCAGTGACGGGTGTGTGCAAGGAGTGCTGAGGTGTGCAGTGCGGGGGTCGCTGTGCTGAAGGCCGTGCTCTGCGTAGAGGAGATGCACGCTCATCCTCACAGGCCGCTGTGACTCAGCTCGCGCAGCACCGGCAGAGTCCCTTTGTGCCGTGGCCAGTGATGTCTCCAGGAGACCACCCCTGGAGAGTCGCCTTGGGAACATGAGGGCTCTGAAAGCCCCGGCCCTGGGCCGTGGGCAGCTGGGGGCCAGAGAACTTGCCTGGCCCCCACCGGGCCAGGTTCGATCCCCAGCCCTGCCAAAGGGGAGAAACAATCCTGTGGGCCCGGCTAGATTCCTGGGATGATGGTGGTAGGGCTTTTTTTTTTTTAAACTCAGACTTGAACCCAGGGTCTTGTGCATCTGTCCACACCTCAGCCTTTTCTCTTTTTGGCGGTGGGAAGGAGTGTCTGAGAAAGCTGTGTGACATAGTCCAGTGCTGGCCTCATATTCACGTGACCCTCCTGCCTCATCCTCCTAGAGTGCTGTGGCTATAGGCATTTGCTACCATGCCCAGCTCAGTTTACTCTTTTAAAGTGTAGAATTCAGTGGATTTTCACATATTCACTCACCAGTGCCCCAAACCACAATCCATTTTTAGAACATTTCCTCATCCAAAAGAGAAACCCATGCTCCCCAGCACTCTGCTCCAGCCGATGGAGGCCAGCACTAACTCCCTCTCTCTCCGCATGGAGCTGCCTGCCTCGACATCCATGAAAATACAACCATGCAGATGGGGTTTTCGGTTGGCTCCCTGCACTGAGCATTCTGTATCACAGTGCATTGCTGTTTTTGTTTTTATTTTTTGTTTTGTTTTCAAGATAGGGTCCCACTATGTCCCATAGGCTGGCCTCAAATTAACAATGATCTTCCTGCCTCAGCCTCTTGAGTGCTGGAATCACAAAGGTGCTCCACCATGCCTGGCCTAGAGTACACTTTTTAAGGTGCATTTCCTGCTCTAGGGCCATTCTTTTTCATGGCAGTGTAATATTCCACGGTGTGGATAGACCATACTGATTTACTGTCCTTGGAGTAACCTACTGATTTACTCATAGGTTAGCTGTGGACAAGGGGGTAGTTTCTGTTCATAGCACTGTGCTCAGGCCGCTGGGGATGCTCATGTCCAAATGTGTGTGTGAACATCCTGTCTTCATTTCTCTCAGCCATCTGCTGAGACAGACAGAGAGAGACAGAGAGACAGGGATTTGTGGGTTACATGGGAACTGTGCTTAACTTTGGGAGCACCCAAGCTGCTCTCTGCAGCAGCAGCAGCACCAGCTTATGTTCCTGCGAGCAGCGCGGCACAGCTTCCGCCTCCCCACACCCTCACCACATCTGTTGCCAACCAGTAGAGGTGAAGTGGCCACGTGCTGTGCTTTGATTTATCTCCCTCACGGCCTCTGCCTGTGCTTCCTGCCCACTCCCGTGTCCTCTCCAAGAACTTGCTGCTCATGGCTTTCACCCATTTTCTAGTTCAACCATCTGCCTTTTTATTATTGAGGGAGAATTCTTTGTCAGATATATGATCTACAGGTATCTCTCTACCTGTCTGTCTGTCTCTCTCTTCTTGGTTTTAGTTTTTTGAGACAGGATCTTGCTAGGTAGTCCAGGCTGGCCTCAAACTTACAGGGATCCTCCTGCCTCAGCCTCCTAAGTGCTGGGATTACCGGGTGTGCCACCGTGCCTGGCTAATCATTCAGATTTACAGTTCTCACTGTGGCAGATTTGTACATGTACTTAACATGGTTTAATCCCCTCCCCACCACCCTCTTCTAGTTTTGTGTTTTAGGGTGGCTTCGATATGTACGATTTATTTCTGTGTTATTCACTCCCTCCTTTTTCTTCTGTTTTTAGGAGGGTTTGAAGAGAATTGGTACTGTATTTCTCTTCAAGTATTTGGGAGAATTCATCAGGAAGCCGTCTGGCCCTTGGCTTTGCTTTTTTTAAAATTTATTTATTATTATTATTATCATTGGTTCTTTTTTTTAAGTGTGTGGTGCTGCGGACTGAACTCTGGGCCTTGTGCGCGCCAGGCAAGAGCTCTGCCACCCAGCCGCACCCCCAGCCCCCTTGGCTTTTCTTCGTGGGAAGTTTCACATTACTAATTCAGAACCAGGTGTGGTGCTTCATACCTGTTATCTCAGCACTCAGGAGGCTGAGGCAGGAGGATCGCCTTGACTCTGAGACCAGCTTGGGCTACACAGTGAATTCAACATCCAGGCTAAACTATATAACGAGACTCTGTCTTGAAAAAAATTTTTAATTAATCCATGTTATTGCATTTCATTAAATAGCTATTCAAGCTAGGCTCAGTGGCCTATAATCCCAGCATTCTTGGAGGCTGAAGCAGGAAGGTAGCAAATTTGAGCCCAGTCTGAGGAATTTAGTGACTTAGCAAGACCTTGTCTCAATGAAAAAAAAAAAAGCAGTGATGTAGCTCAGCACAGTTCCATCCCCTGAACCACAGGGGGCGCGCTTTAAAGAGGATCTCTGATTCCATCCCTTTACTTGCTAGAGGCCTGTTCTGCTGTTCCGCCGCCTCTTGAGTGAATTGTGGCCGTTCGTGTCTTCCTAGGAACTTGTCCACGTCATCTCAGTCGTAGCACTTGTGGAATCCAGGTGTGCACAGTGTCCCCTCTGACTCAGCTTTACTTCTGCGGGGTCGAAGCTGATGTCATCTTTGGCCCGGGCTCTGACCAGTGGCGTCTGTGTTGCTCCTCGGCCAGCCCAGCTCAGTTGTGTCAATTTCGTTGATCTTTACAGTGGCCAGTGGCTTCCTCAGTGTTTATTTTTAAAACTACACCACATAAGTTACATATATATGTGTCGCATATGCTCTGCTGTACATATACAATATATAAAAGTAGAAAAGAAAAAGAGAAGAAAATTGTAGTGCTGTTCATTGTCTTAAACTTCCGAGGATCATGGGTCCGATATTTAAAGTTTTCTGCTGAATTACACTTCCTGATTCAGCCAAATTCATTTCTAAATTTTGTAAGATTCTGTTTTGGTGTTGCTTTGTCTGTTTGTTTTCTGAGACAGGACCCCACTACAGAGCCCAGGCCGGCCTTGTGCTCTCGGCAATCCTCCTGCCTCAGCCTGCTGAGCGCTTAGATCACAGTCACCTTCCACAAGGACAGGCTAATTCTTTTTTTTTTGGCGGTACTGGGGATCGAACTCAGGACCCTGCCCTTGCTAGGCAGGCACTTATTCCACTGAGCTATATCCCCAGCCCTAAGGATAAACTAAATGAAGACTGTCTTTAAAATGAAACTAGTGTCTGCTTCACTGGGCTGGGAAGTGGTGGATCCACTGAGGTCTCCAGGGAAAGGGGATAAAATGGGCTATGTTTATGTGGTCCTTATCCTGCGAAAAACTTGAGACCTGACGTGTCTGTCGGCAGCTGTAACAACTGTGTGGGCGCTTGAAACTTTTGTTTGCTGGCTGAGCACTGAATGGAGGCCTGGCACATGCTGAAAGAAAGGGAATCAGCTCTTACAGAATTGCAAATGCAGGCGCCAGCAGGCCCTTGTGTCCTCTGACCCCACAGGGAAAACCCTCCTGGCTCCAGTGGTGCCCACATCCCTGGGATTGTCCTTCTGCGCCTCCCATGTCACCTCCTTTGTCTGTCCCCCGTCCTTGTCCCCCTGGATTGAAAGCCACCCTTCTCCAGTGTGGCCTCTCGAACTTGAGTAACTAATTTCACCTCCTGTGACCCTAGGTTGTTTTCTTTTTCAGTACTGGGGATGGAACCCAGGGGTGCTCTGTCACTGAGCTACCTGGCCTGCTCTTTTTTATTTTTGGAGATAGGGGCTCACCAGGCAATGGCCTGGGCTGGGTTTGAACTTGTGATCTTCCTGTCTCAGCCTCCCGGAGTGCTGAGACTGCAGACATGCGCCCCCTGCTGGCTCTCGTGACCCTAGTTCAAATAAGGGCCTGAGGGCTGAGACTGCAACATAGCACTGGGAGGCAGAGGCAGGAGGAGCACCACAACCCTGGCTACGCGGTGAGTTCAAGGGCAGTCTGAACCTGCAGTCTCCTCCCTAGATCGAGGACATATTTAACGAAATCCGATTCAGCGAGTACGCAGACACGGGGAAGCTGATCGACAGAATCAACCTGCCTACCCTCCTCAAGGTGTATGTCAACCACAGGCCGCCTTTTGGCAACACCCTGCGTGGCCTCCGCCACAGCTTTGCCGTGCTGGGTGCCCCCAATGAGAGAGGCGAGCACGTGGTGCGCAGGGACGCCCTCCTGCAGCTGCTGCTCACCAGAGGCGAGTAGGGCACGCGCCGGGGTCAGGGGTCATGGGCACAAACGGGGCTCTGACCGGGCACCCGCACCAGGTGCTTCAGGACGCAGCGCCTCAGTGCCTTGTCTGTAACACTGAGGTACAGGCGCCTGTGTTCCAGCCTCCCAGGGCCTTTGTGAGACTGGGATGCATTTGCTTCTGCAGTTTGTCTGCAACCAGGTCTCACTGTAGTCCAGGCTGGCCTTGTACTCTTGGTGATTCTCCTGCCTCAGCCTCCCTAGTGCTGGGATCACAGGTGTGTGCCACCACGCCCAGCACTGGGAGGCATTTGTGAAATAAACCCACACTACTGTTTTCTTCATTATTTGATAGCGAGGAGTCAGAGACCTTCTCTGTGTGGACCTTTTCATCTCAGTTAAACTAGAGTGGATTCAAAGCTGGTGTAGTGGTTCATGCCAGTAATCCCAGAACTCTGGAGGCTGAGGCAGGAGGATTTCTGTGAGTTGGAGGCCAGCCTGGGGTACACAATGAGATCCTGTGTCAGAAAACCAAACCAAACCAAAACAGAAAAACAAAAGTGGACCTGAGGCAAGGGGCTTTGGTGGAAAGCTGGGCTGGGTCTTTCTCCATGAATCATTGTGTTGCTCCCCATAAACCCTGGTGCTGAGCAGCCACCTTGTCATCCGCACTGCAGGTGAGCACATGACGGAGG
This sequence comes from Dinomys branickii, assembly GCA_004027595.1. Classification (NCBI taxonomy): domain Eukaryota; kingdom Metazoa; phylum Chordata; class Mammalia; order Rodentia; family Dinomyidae; genus Dinomys; species Dinomys branickii. The sequence continues at coordinate 44,330 of PVLD010003894.1, forward strand.
AGGAGATGAAGGACTGCTTCACCACACTATCAGGCCTGAACCCTGAGGGCTGGAAATCTGAGCCTGCAGGCTCTGCCCACAGAGGTAGGTGGCTGTGGGCACTGATCTGCCACAGACCCGCTGCGGTTCTGTTTCCTGCCTGTGCTCCGCTGCCCTCTGTCTTCTGGCCCTGGGTGTCACCAGCCTGTTGCTTGTACCTCCAGCTGGGGTAGGTGAACAAGCACCCCTGGGCCAGGGTGCAGTGTGGCAGCGGCTCAGGATCATGGGTAAGGATGGGCAATGACTCAGGCAGCGCAAGGCACTTTAAAGTTCTTCCTCTCTCCGTCTCTTTTTCCCTTCCTCCCTCTCTTTTTCCCTCTCTCCCTCTCTCCCTCTCTCCATCTCTCTTTCTCTTTGGTTTTTTAAACATCTCACTATGTAGCCCAGGCTGGTCTCCAACTTGCAGCGATTCTCCTGCCTCAGCTTCCTGAGTGCTGAGCTTACAGGCGTGCATCACCACACTTGGCTATGTCCTTAAAGATCCTCCTGGCCGGGGGTGTCGCTCAGTGGTAGAGCCCTTAGCTAGGATGTGTGAGGCCATGGGCTGGATCCCCAGCACCACACATGCGCGCACACACGCGTGCACAGGTGTGCCCACACGCACAAAGACCCTCTCTTCCTCCCCCTCCCTGCTGTAAGCGCAGGGCACTCCCCTTGTAGTCCTCTGGGCCTGACTGGAGGGCTGAGAAGGGAAGCCTAGGAGCCCGTCCCCCCGGGTGGGCTGTGGTCGCCCCCAGCCCTTGCTCCGGGGCAGAGTCAGGGTTGAGGATAAACAGAGGAGGCCCCTGCTCTCGGATTGCTCCTGATGTCAGGTGTCTCCGAGCTCCTGCGCCCGGCTGACCGCAGGTGCCTGGCGGTCACTTCCAGCCTGCAGGCTCTGCTACTCCGCTCTGTGTGCCTTCCTGTCTTGGAGGGCGCTGCTCCCAATCCTTACCTCTGGGGAGCTTGAAGCCTCACGCTGCTGCTCCCAAACGGCTGACGTGTCCTAGCGTGGCGTGCAGGGACTCGGCTAACAGTGCTCCGTCCTGTGAAGGAGGGATGTGGACCAGTTTCCACCCAGAGTTTTTTAGGGAATCAAAGACAAACCATAGAGTTGGGCATGGTGGCGCACGCCTGTAATCTCAGCAGTCAGGAAGCTGAGGCAGGAGGATCACTGAGTTTGAGGCCACCTGGGCTACACAGTGAGATCCTGTGTCAAAAAAACCAAAACCAAAACAAAATAAAAAAAGACAAAGCACAGCACACAGCAGTTTCTCCCTTACATTAAGCATCATTTCCTTGTTTTTAGGAAATCCTCTGCATTAAAAACCTGATTGCTAGGAAGACATGTGCTTTGTTTCCTTGTCTGGCTAGGTTCAGAAATCAACCTCGAAGAGGAACTTCCAGAGGAAATCACTGCAGAAATATTTGCCATTGAAGTTCTTGGCCTCAGCATCTCGGAAGACCCTGGGGAGGACGACCGGTGAGGCTGGGGACATGTTCCGGGCACAGAGGACTCTGTGTGTGCCTTCCCGCCTCCCGGCCCGCTCTCACCCTGCCCACTTCAGACATTAAAGCACATTGCCAGAAGCCGAGGAGCTGGGGTGTTGTGTGCACAGCCCGGGCTGGGCGGGTGCAGTGGCAGCGGGTGGCCCAGAGGCCCTGTGTCCCTGGCTCTGCCTATTGTGAAGTTGGAGTGGACGCCAGGGGCCCTGGGTCCACTTGTCTTCTTGGGGGAAACCCAGCAGCTGCGTGTAGCCGTTAGGACAAGCACCATTGGCCAAGCCTGATGCCTGTGACAACCTCCTCAGGGAAGGCAGGGCCTGCACTGCACCTAGCCCAGAAGCCACACAGCCCCCCGCATCCCACAGAGGCCAGCACATCCCCACTCTCACAGCATGGTGACCTCACCACCATACCCTGCTGGGCTGCAAAACATACAGTGGGCAAAATTGGGCCAGTGCCCCAGCTCTGAATGTTTAGGGAATATTACCACCAAGTTTAGGGTGGGTATTTATTTATTAGATGGTCCTGTTATGTAACTCACACTGGCCTTCAACTCACTATGGAGCCCAAGGTGCCCTCAAACTCATGGTGATCCTCCTGCCTCAGCCTCCCAACTGCTGGGATCATAGGCATGTACCACCACACCTGGCAAATATAGAAAGATCTTTAGGACCTCATCTTAGTCCCAAGGAGTCCACATTTGTAATCCCAAGAGAAAGCTGAGTATGGTGGCGCACGCCTGTAATCCTGGTACTCAGGAGGCTGAGGCTGGAGGATTGTTGCGAGTTCAAGGCCAGCCTGAACTGCGTAGCAAGACTCTGTCTCCAAAAGACAAAAAAAAAAAAAAAAAAATTATTGTAGTTAATTATTGTAATTAATTATTGTAAAAAGTTATTGGAATTCCAATAAGTTAATTCCAATCTACAACTCCCAGTGCAACCCACAGCAAGAACGAAGACACCAAGGCTTATTTGTACTTGTGGGGAGCCCAGGGGATTCTAAGTCCAGTTAGAACGATGACTAACCTGGAACAAAGGTCTCAACCCAGGGCCGGACCGGGTTTTATTAATTCGTGAAGAGGGAAGGCACAGGGAGGAGTGCCGGGAGTGTGGTGGCAGGACGGAGGTGAGTGCCGTGAGCTGGGTTGGGTAGGAGGCCTGACACACCCCTGCAACAGGCAAAGAGAGAGAGAGAGAGGGAGAGGGAGAGAGAGAGAGATGCGGAGAGAGTGACCGACCTGCATAGCACAGTCCGAGGGAGTTGCTAATGTTTTGGGGTCTGTGCTCCAGCTCTGCTGTGTAACCCTCACACCCTGAGACATCACAAACTTTCTCGGGGCTCATTCTCGGTGGTGGTGCCACTTCTCTCGGCCTCTATGCGTGGCGTCACCGACCGGTCGCATTTCTTGAAAGACTACGCCTCAGCACCTGGGCCAGACCCACGTACATTGCCTAAAGCCAGCTGAGGGACTCAGGAAACGTCCTCGCCAGCTCTGGACGCATCAGTACCCAGAAGTAGAGCCAAATGCTCTTCTTTCACGGGAGCCATCTGGCTGGTCCCTCATGGCAAAGTCTGACTTCAGAGTCTGGCCAGTGGTTCTGAGGTCTTGTCCAGGCGAACATGCCCAGCAGCGGCCCCAGCATGTTCAGCCCAGCGTGCCCGTCCATGCCAACCCCAGACATGGCCTCCCTGGCCACGGAAGGGCCTCTGCCCCATAGCACAGCCTGCAAGAGGGGAAGCAGGCACTGGTGTCTCGCTTCATGCACCCAGCCTGTCCACCACATGGCATCTGGCTGGCAAGTGAGCCTGCCAGTGTCTTCAGAACATTCTAGGACACAGTGCACCCCAAGCCAGGCTGTGTCATGGTGACCTCGGCAGGCAGCCACTCGTCGGGGCATGTCACCAGCGCTTCAGAACCTAGTTTACACTTTTTCTTTTAAGGAAGCACACACAGAAAAACAAGCTTTATGAAGCAATTTTGCAATTGCTGCAGGCTTAGGAGATGTAGTGGCAAGCCTGTGAGGACGTTCCTGGGGACATTCTCGGGAACGGGGAGTGCTCAAGGGACTCGTTGGCCTCCTCGGAAAATAACTCAGTATCGGGCAGAGACCAGACACTGTCAGGGGCTTCTTTTGATTCTGCCCTAACCCACGATGGGCATCAGCCACTGCCAGGACCCCTCCTGCAGGGGCGTGGTTGTCACTCCCCTAAGTGACAAAGGTACAGTCACCCATTGTGGCTCTCTTGGGCCTTGAAGGCCCCTGCACCTCCTGCTGGGGCCTGGCCCAGCTGTGGGACTCCCAGGCAGGAATAAGGCCAGGCATCAGCACTCTGGCCCAGGATGGGATGGACAGCAGAGTGTTCAGACTCCGAAGCGAGCAGGGATGATAAAGCTGTGACAACAGAAAGATAGGACAAGGAGACAGAGACAGAGTTTCTGCATCAAGACATAGGGTCAAAGCAGGGCATGGTGGCAAACCTCTGTGAACCTAGCACTGGGAGGCTGAGGCAGGAGGATCTCCACGGGTTCAAGCCATCCTGACATACACAGGAGGACCCTTGTGTTCCTACCTGGGGCTGTGGCTGAGCCTTAAGCCTGTTTTCTCCTGGAACAATTTGCAGAGGGGGTTGAGGATGAGACACAAGGCGTCACTGGCATGGAGTTGCAATCTACCAGGGGCAGAAACTGCCGGGAGCTGGGGGGCACTGAGCAGTCTCGCGTTTGGGGTCCCTTTGCACCTGCCCACATCCGGGCTTTGCTAGTGTGGCCACCAGCTCCAGCACATATTTGTAGAATGACTGAGCAAGTGAACTTGAAACTTTGGTGCCTTTTCAAAGCTGACTTGGCTTTCGAATGAAGTAGAAGCCAGGCCGTCCCAGGGCCAGAGAGTAAATACCAAGGCTCGTAGGGCCGAATCCTCTCTCTAGTCAGCTGAGGAGAAATCCTGGCTGAGTTCCAGTCCAGTTTTACTTATGGCCACTGAAATGTGGATGTCATGCTGATTTCCACCTATCAGGACATAGTATTCTTTTGACATTTTTACTTCTTGTTTGAGACAGGGTCTCACTATGAGCCTCAAACTCATGGTGATCTTCCTGCCTCAGCTTCCTGAGCATTGATATTATAGGTGTGCACCACACCTGACTCTTCTGCCTTTTTTCGAGGGGAGGGAGGGTACTGGGAATCAAACTCAGGACCTTGGACTTGCCAGGAGGCACATGTGCCACTGAGCTATATCCCTGGCCCCTCTTTTGCCTTTTTAAAACTGTTTTCACCCTTCCTAGTTTCCACACTACACAAAAACCAGCAGCAACCAGGGTCTGTCCCATTGGCTATAACCCACCCATCCCCTCTGTCTTGCAGGCCAAGGGCATCCATCCAGAACCCGTGCAAAATCCCTGCCCTGCACTCTTCAGCGTGTCAAGGTTGCAAACACAGGGACAAAGCTAGTGGCAGATGCCTGTATTCCCAAAACTGGTGGCAGATGCCTGTAATCCCAGCACTCAGGAGGCTGAGGCAGGAGGATCACCTCCAGTTTAAGGCCAGCCTGGGTTACACAGTGAGTTCAGGACCAGCCTGAACTGCATGTCCAGACCCTGCCTCAAAAATACAAACAAACAAACGTAAAATACATATACCTTTCTTCTTCTTTTTTTTTTTTTTTTTTTGTACTGGGATTGAACCCGGTGAGTGCTGAGCTACATCCCCAGCCCTTTCCTTACTATTTAATTTGAGACAGGGTTTTACTAAGTTGCCCAGGCTGGGCTTGAACCCATGATCCTCCTGCTTCAGGCTTCTGCGTCCCTGAATTGCTTCCATGCTCTGCCCTGCAGCTTTCTGTACCCAGCGGACAGTTTCAAGGCCACCAGTGCCTGCCATGCCCAGCCCCCTCCCTCCCTGCCGACCCTGTGCCAGCCTGGCTGCCCTGGGTGTCGAGGTGACAGAGGAAGTGGATCTCGGAAACATCTGTGTCCCCTGGCTGTTGCCGCCCTGGACACGGGGGTTTTCGGCTACTGTGTGTCCTTCAGGAATTCAGCCACGGTCCCCACAGGCAGCTCTTCCACAATTGACTGTGATAAACAGATCCGGGGCCCTGGGGACAACAGCAGGTTGCTTCTTCCCGTCACAACCAGGCTTTGCCGGCTTGGGGAGAGGGGCAAGGCAGAGGGAAGGGAGAAAGGAGACCACTTTCTTTGTGGGACAGTTAACGTGGGCCCTCAGCGCCCTCGCTCATTTTCTGGGCCTGGGAGTCTCAGTGGCTGTCTCTCAGGTCGAGGGCCAAATGCCCATACAACAGTGGTCACTGACCACAGACAAAGGGCTAGGGTCACTGCCCCTCTTCAGGGCTGAAAATCACTGGTGGCACCAGGGCAGCTGTGCCCAAGTCAACCCCATGGGAAGTGGCAACCCCCCCCCCCCGCCACTTCCATGTCACCAAGGGAGGTCATAGCACACCGGGGATGTGGCGTCTGTGGTGCGGCTTTCAGTTAGTACATGCCACCAAGTGCCAGGGGCATAAGGGCTGCCCAGGCCTAGGAGACAGACACAGGAGGGGCCTGAGTCGGGGGGAGGGCGGAGAGGGCCAGGTGAAGAGGGGGGCGCAGCCGGGGCTTGGGGTCTGTGTCTGGGGGGCTGGGAGCAGCAGAAGAGACAGGGCTGCTCGTGACTCCCGCGTGAGCTCCCCTGGCTCCTGGGTGACGGCGGAGCCTGAGCCAGGAGCTCCGCCTCAGCCCTGCCTGTGCTGCTGCTCCCGGCCCCCCAGGCTGGAGGAGTTTCCAGGCCAGGAGCAGAGCTGTGTGATTCCCAGGAGCTGCAGAGCAGCAGCATGGCCCAAACAGAAGTGCTGAGGGGCTCAGGGCTCAGGCCACCACCAGCCAGGCTGGCCCAGGGAGGGAGCATTCACAGATGTGGCTCTGACCGCAGGAGACGGCACAGAGAGGGCAAGCTTTCCTCTGCAGTGTGCTACTGGCCACCAGGGCAACTTAGCAAGACCCTGCCTCAAAAAAAGCTGGGGTTGTAGCTCAATAGTGAGCAATTACTGGGCGTGGTGGCGCTTGCCTATAATCCCAGCACTCAGGAGGCTGAGGCCAGAGGATCGTTGCAAGTTTGAGACCAGCCTGGGCTACACAGCTCAAGGCCAGTCTGAACTGCATAGTGACATGCTGTCTCAAAAAGACAAAACAAAACAGAAAATAGCACTTGCCTAGCATGCACGAGGCTGAGTTTAATCCCCAGTATCATAAAAAAGAACTTACCAAGCCCGGGTGTGGGGAGATCTGACATTACAGTCACTGAGATACGCAGAGTTTCTGTGTTGAAGCCCTTGATTTTATTTATTTATTGATGTTGTTTTGTATGTGTGCGGTACTGGGGATCAAACCCAGGGCCTATGTGCGTATGAGGCAAGAGTTCTACCCCTGAGCCACACCCCCGGCCCAAGCCCTGGATTTTAAAAGAACATTTGTTGCTATTCTCCATGGTTGAACACAAGCCTCTGTGGTCTTTAAGCCAGGGCTCCGCCCTGAGCGTCAACCCCGCCCCTTCCGTTTCCACGGGACCAGTGGGCTGTGGCTGTGGGTGAGTAGGCAACTATCCGGTTCACTGGTCTGTGGGCTGGTGATCTTTTTATAATTGTGATCATAGGCCAGAAAAAAAAGTATGAAGAGAGGCTCTCTGTGGTATTTGGGGCGCCCAGAGCTGCTCGCCAGGGCTCCCAGCCCATGTGAAACACACCGTAAGGCCCGTGGGGGCTGAGAGTCCCACGGCGACCTGGGACCTCGCTGCGCCCCTACAGTGCGGTGGCAAAGCTCATCCCCCTGCTCCGAGGGAGCGAGGTACGCACGGGCCAGTTTCTTCAGCGTCAGGCTGACTTCCGCCCCAGCCCCACTGCCCTGTGAGGCTGGTGTCATTGTTTTCATCCCTGCTTTACAGGTGTGACAATGCTAGCACTCACCTGTAATCCCAGTATTCGGGAGGCTGAGGCAGGAGGATCACCATGAATTCAAGGCCAGCTTGGGTTACATAGTGAGTTCAATGCCAGTCTGGACCACCTAGCAAGACCCTGCCTTAAAAACAAAACAAAAGAAAAACTGGAAAAGAAATGTTGCAATATATGCAGAACAAAGCCACATTACCCGGCAGATGTTTGCCAACCCCAGCAGATCTGAGCTGGACTCTGAGTGGTTCCACAGAGCAAGAGGCCAAAAAATTAAAGTCCAGGGCCTGCACTCAGGCCTGGGAGTTCTTCCCCGTAGCAGAGCCCATAGTCAGGCTCCTGGGAGTTCTTCCCCGTAGCAGAGCCCATAGTCAGGCTCCTTGGGCCAGTAAATGTTCAACAACGAGCTCTAGGTGGGACCAGGAAGGGGGTCCCCACATGAGGCATTTGCCAGTTTAGACAGCATTAGTCCCCCCACCCCAAGACTTCAAACTCAAAACACCAAGTCACTAACTCAGAGCTCAGAATCACAACCTGCCTGGCGAGGTGCCACATACGTGTAATTCCAGCACTTGAGAGGCTGAGGCAGGAGGTTGGCACAAGTTCGAGGCCAGCCTGGGCTACGTAGGGAGTTCACAGCCAGCCCGAACTACATAGCGAGACCTAAAACAAAACAAACAAACAAACAAGAAGCGCAGTCCGTGAGCCAGTAGCACGTCCAGGCTTTGCCCATAGCAAATGGGCGCCACATTGAACTAGCCCTTGTGCAGCTGGCTCGGGCAGGGAACCACAGCCCTGAGCCCGGATGAGCAGGATTGCAGGAGTCTGGCAGAAGCAAATATAAATCATCTTGGCAGGGAAGCCTCAAATTATCCCTATAAATAAAATTTAAAATACAGTGTCCAGCATAGTCTAAGAGAGCTAGAGGCGTCACAGGAAATACTACACCATGAGTGAGGCAAGAAGAGCGCGGCCTCGGGTATGTCAGGTGTCTACAGATATCCATGTCGGCAGGCACAGGCTGTCAAAAAGCTGGGCTTTGTCGAAAGAAGAAAGCTTATGGGTATCTTCAGAGATAGGAGTCTACGAAAAGTGACGTCCTAGGTTTATTTATAAGGAATATTCAAGTCAAGGTGGTGGCACATGCCTGTCATCGCAGCACTTCTGGAGGCTGAGGCAGTAGGATCACCCTGAGATCCAGCCCAGCCTGGGCTACATAGTGAGTTCAAGGGCAGCCTGAACTACACAGGAAGACCTTGTCTCAAAAAAAAAAAAAAAATTTTTTTTTAAAGAAAGTTTAGGGTTTAATCTGGGACCAAAAACATAAAACCTTCAGGGACCAGGCAGGTAGCAGAAACTAGTCAAGAGGCTGGGTGAATAGCACACTGGTCACCTGCACAGCCTTGTCTGAAGGTACTGGCAGATGATGCCAGGGTCTCACTATGTTGCAAAGTTGCACAGGCTGGGTCTGGTCGTGTGACCCTCCTGCCTCAGCCTCCCCGAGGGCAGATTCTAGTGTGTCCACATGCCTGGTTTTGGGTTTCTTTTTATGGTGGTCAAATACACGTAACATCAAATTGACCACTGCAATCGATTGAAGGTGCACAATTCAGTGAAAACTTAGGACATTCAGGGCTTTTGCCCTCTCTAGTTCCATAGGTTTACATCACCCTAAAAGGAAGCTCCTGCCCTGGACTTCCTCTTCACTCTCTGTCCTCCCCTCAGCCCTGGGCACCACCTGCCTGTTCGTCTGCCCCACCCCACCTGTGGATTGGCCCAGACAGCTCATCTTCTCGTCAGTGGGGTCATACAGTGTCTGTCCTTGTGTGCCCAGCTGCTTTCACTTAGCATGTTCTCAAATTTGTTGTATTTAGCACGTGTCTGCTACTTTTCATGGCTGAATAGTATTCCACCATGCAGATATACACATTTACCTATTCATCAGTTGATTTATTTATTTACGGATCTGGAGATTAAACTCAGGGCCTTTGCCATGAGCTACCTCCCCAGACCTTTCCTTACATTTTTATTTTGAGACATGACCTCACTAAGTTGCTAAATTACCCAGACTTGGCTTGAACTTTCCATCTTCTTGCCTCAGCCTCCTGAGTGCTGGGATTACAGGCATGCACTACCATGCCACCAGCTGTTACTTGGATTTTTAACATGGTATCTTTTTGTTTTACATAAAACAGAGCTCAGCATAGTGATGTGCACCTGTCATCCCAGCTGCTTGAGGCTGAAGGCGGGTGATCACCTGAGCCAAGGAATTCCAAGACAGTCCAGGCAAGAGTGAGACTTTATCTGTAAAATAAATAAGTGAAATATATCCTTGTGGCCAAGGCAGAAGCCAGAGGGACAGATACAGCAGAGAACCAACAGGGTGAGGCTTCTGATCACCACCTGCTGTTGCTTTGGTTTGTTTCTTGGGACAGTCTCACTCTGCTGCCAAGGTGGCCCCTGCCAACACCTGGGCTCAGGTGATCCACAGGCCCAGTTTCTGAGTAGCTGAGGCTGCAGGCTGCTCCACTGCATCAGCTGCCTTGCCTGCTTTCCGCATAGCCCCAAGGACGATTCTCTGGGATAACTTTGGGGGGTACTTGGCATTGAAACCAAGTCCTTCCCACTGAGCTACACCTCAGCCCTTCTTCAATTTTCATTTTGAGACAGGATCACTAAACCATCAGACAGGGGTACACCTTGAGATTCTCCTGCCTCACTCCCCCAGAGTGCTGAAATTACAGGGATGCACTATGTCCGGCGAGGTAGTTCTTATTTTCTTTGTTTTGAGACAGAGTGTCGCTATGTAGCCCAGGCTGCCCTCGAACTCATGGCAATCCTCCTGCTTCAGCCTCCCAAGTGCTGGAATTACAGATGTGTGCTACCACACCCAGCATTTGTTCTTATTTTCATTTTTCACATTGGGAACTTGCATGTCAAGATAGGAAAAGGCCTGAAATCTCCCACTACATTTCTCCAGTAACGTTTTATCTCCTAACCACAACCACAGGGCAGCCTGCTTGGTCCTGCACCCAGCAGCAGCCTTGACCTTGTGGGGGGCTCTGTCCTGCAGTGTGAGGTGAGTTCACCTCCCTGGTTGGCCTCTCCTTTTCCCAGTATCCACCTGGGCAGGCACTGGCCATGGTCAGATCGATGGGGCGGTGGCTGCCGCAGCTGTGGCATGTAGGGATCCTCAAACTTGCAGCTGACCTCACAGGTCTTGTCCTGAGGCCGAGGGGTGCGAGGGACCCTCAGAAGTCCGTCATTGGTCGCACCAGTCCTTGTCACCTGCAGGGCCACCTGCCGAGGGGCATTACCTGGCCTCAGCCTGTTTCCCCCACCCCCTATCTGGAACTGTTCAAGATTACCACGCGGCTCCCTGGCCTGATCGAAGACAGGGCCACACCTCCAGGAGAGTGAAGCGTCTTGTGACACTGCCCATCATCACGGGGCTCCAGCCACCTTTCCTGCGACCCTCCTTTTCCAAAAGGACGACGAGTGTGGGACGGCGAAGTCCTGCCAGGCGCCTGTCCCCGGCAGCGGAGCAGGCGAGCCTAGTCTCATGTACCTTCTCCGGGAGCCCCGGAGTCCCCAGCCACCTCCGCCAACTCTGCCAAGTGCAAAGCCCACAGCAAACTTGTATCACCGCACCAACCCGGAGTGGGGGCGCCGGCCCCGAGCGGGCTCCCTGAATGCACCCCTGCGCGGCCACCCGCGGTCCCCAGGGTCCCCACGGCACCTGCGGCCTCGGTTCGCAGGGAGCCCGCCCCCACGCCCCTGCATGCTCGAGATAGCTGCGTCCCGAGGATCGGGTGAATCTCCGGGCTTGGGGAGTCTGGGTGCGTCTCCCCGGGGCTGGGGGGTTGGGGAGCCGGCGGCGTCCGTTGGCCGCGCAGCCCGCGACCGCGGCGGCGCGGCTCCCCCTGCCTGGTGCAGCTGGCGGCCCGGCGCGTGCGCACTGAGCCCCGGGCGCGCGGCGCACAGGCTTTGTGTATGTGTATGTGTGTGTGTGTGCGTGTGTGTGTGTGTGTGTGTGCGTGCGTGTGTGAGTGTGTGAGTGCGCGTGTGCGTGTGCGCGTCTGTGTCGAGAGAGCGAGCGGGCGCGAGTGTGGCCGCCGCGGAGCGCGAGCAGGACCCGGCGGGCGCGCTCCCCAGCCCCTCTCGGCGCCGGAACCATGTCGGGCAGGTCGGTTCGAGCCGAGACCAGGAGCCGCGCCAAAGATGATATCAAGCGGGTCATGGCGGCGATCGAGAAAGTGCGCAAATGGTGAGCGCGCGCCCGCGCCCCCGCGATCGCCGGGACCCCGGAGCCCCGCCGGAGCCCAGCCGGGCGCAGCGCCGCGGGCCGCCCGGGCCCGGAGTTGGCGAAGGCGGCGGCGGCGCGAGCCGGGTCACCTGCGCTGGGCGGGGGCCGCGTTGCTGCCCAGGTGGCGCTCGCGCTGTCGCCCACCTGGCGCGGCGGGGGGCGGCGGCGGGGGCTGCGGGCCGGCGGGGGGCGCGGCGCGCGGCGCGGGAGGGGTCGGGCGGCCCCAGAAGCCATTTCGTTTTGTGCGAGTCACATGAAAGCGGCTTCCCGCGCGCCGGGGCCGCGGTGCCGGCGGTGGCGGCGGGCAGAGCCAGAGCTCCATTGTGCGGCCCCGCGCGGGCCCCGCGCCCCCGCGCCCAGCGCCCGGCCCGGCCCGGCGCCCCCGAGTCTGCGGAGTTTGCCGAGCGCCCGCTGTTTAAATTTAGCGCTTTGGGCGGCCCGGAGCCGGGGCTCGCGGCGGGGAGGGAGGGTGGGGGCGGCGCGGGCGCCCACGACCCGCTCGGGCGTCCGGGGGCGCGGGCCGCCTGTCCCGGGGGTCCCGCACCGGTCCCGGCCCACGTCTGCCGGCCCCACCGGGGCCCGCGTTTGTTTTGCACGCAGAGCCCTTGTTTTTGTTCTCGGCACGCGGGGGGGGTGGTGGCTCCCCGAGACCTGGCTGGGCCGCACGCGGCTTCCACGCGCGAGAGCGACCGCGTTCAGCTTGGCCTCGCCGCGGAGGCGTGGGGGCGGGACAGTGCCCCGGCCTTAGCGGGGTCGCGGTCGGAAGCGGCCCCAGGGCCAGGCCCCGGGCGTGAGCTGATCGCCCAGGTGGGTCGGACTTGCTCCAAACTCCCCGCTCTCTGATTTCAACTTCATTATTTTTTTTCCCACGGCTTCACTAGGGTCTGGGAGGGAGAGGAGCAGCCGCGACAGCGTCTCCGTGTGCCAGCGCCCGCGGGCTGGTCCTGACCCTTTATTTAAAGCCTCAGTACCAGCCAGGCCCACAACAGGCTCTGCTTATATTTGGGGGTGTCATTTCTTGAGGAGTGCTCGGGTCTCTGCAAACCAAGGGGGCGAGCCTCCGGTCTGGCCTGTCGGTGTCACAAGTTAGCTGTCCTTTCCGAGTCAAACCCAACAAAAAAGGCGAGAGGGAAATCAATAAAGTCCACGTGCTCCCGGGCCTCCTATGGAAAGGGCTGCTGCGATGGCCGGATGCCCGGCCGTGGGCAGGGTTTGGCTCCAACGGGACAAAGAATTTTCACAACCCGGAGAGGGGGAGGTTTTCCAAAGTTGAGATCCAAGCCCTGGGTGCTGCAGGGGGCTCCGTGGCTGCCCAGGCCGGCCCAGGGGCCAACTGGAGCCATTTAAAAATGGCAGAAACAGCTGCAGGCCAAAGCACACCCCAGAAAAGAGCCGGCCATCCCTCCGGGCCTGTGGGTCACCCCGGGCAGAGGGAGTGGTCTCGGCCCCTCTGTGAAGAAGGAACCGGGGTCGGGCCGGTTCCTGTGTCCCCCTGGCCTGTAGGGTAGGAAGGCCCCAGGCAAGCTGCCTGTCTCTTTCTGCTCCTGGAGGCGTGGCAGGGCCTCCTCCCCCAGGCTGCAGCGGGGGGGGGGGGGGGGGGACCAGCCTCTGTGCCTGTGACAGCTGTGCCCAGTGCCACCAGCTGCTCTGCTAGGAGGGCAGATGGAGGGACCGGTGCTCCTCCCTCCACTCGCCCCAGGGCAGACCTGAGTGTCTGCCAGAGGCATCTGCCCGGCCACCCACTGCTGCCCAGGCCTGGGGCTGAGGAGGGGGATGTGGCCACGGCTGTCACTGTTTGGAAAGCAGGCTGTCTGTCACCTGCGCCTTCAGACCTCAGGCTTGGGGTCTCTGTGTTGAGCTTCCCCTGGGACCTGGGAGCTGAGGACCTCAGCTCTCTAACCTGGCAGAGGACAGCTCAGGAGCTTGAACATGCTGTCCTCATTGTGAGGGGGACTTTAGAAACTTGGCTTTGCCCTTTTTTTTTTTTTTTTTTGACCCTTTTTAAGCAGAAAGCTTGGCCTTAGTGCTGGGTTTCTCCAGCCCCAGAGAGGCTGAGCCAGGCCTTGCTGTGCTTTTGGATTGAGTCGGGGTTGTTTATTAACTGTGACCACCAGCCATCCATTTCACCAAGAGCTAGGGTGTGCGGTTGCCAGATTTAGCAAATAAAAATACAGAACACCCAGTTAAATTTGTATTTCAGATAAATAAGAAAATAAGTTTTAAAAATAAACGTTACTAGCTGGGGTGTGGTGGCTTATTCCCAGCACTCAGGAAGCAGAGGCAGGAGGGTTGCTGGTGAGGTCTAGGCCGACCTGGGCTGCATAATGAGACCCTGTCTCAAAAGAGAGAGGGGGCAGCGAAGGAGGGAGCTGGGAAATGAAACTGCAGCTGCTGGGAGTGCGGCGTGGCAGGTGGCTCAGCTTTGCATGCACAAGGCCCTGGGTCTGAGCCCCGCAGAAGAAGAGCAAAGCTTTCTTAGTATAAAAGTATAGCCCCTCCTTCTCCTCTTTCTCCTCCTTCCTTCCTTCTCCCATCAGGAGAGAGGGCTCCATCTGGCCTCGGTTTTCTGTTAAAAAGAAAAAAAGTATCTCCTATGCCATATTTGGGACCCGTTTATACCAGAAAATTACCTACTTACCGGGGTGCCCGTGTGAGCAGGTGGCTTATTTTACCCAGGAGAGAGCCGGGGTATCAGGTATCCCCACTGCCCATAAGCTGAGGGTGGCCCCAGCTCCTGAGCCTCAGGGACCCCTAGACACCCCCTCTGCCAGCCCTGCCCGTGAGTGCCTGCTGCCACTACCAGCAGCCTCCTGTCTTCTCTGCCGGGAGTCCTGGCGGAGCGGGTGGCAGAAGATGGCTGAGGGAGACAAGCTGAGGGGGTCCCTGTCCGAGGGGCCGCACTGCAGGTTTGTAGCCCGGGACGTCACTTGACACAGTCCTTCTCTCAAGATGTCTGCAGGTGAGGCGGCCTGGACCTCACTAGGATGGGCCCCAGTGAGGGGCCCCACACACTCTCTGCACGCGTCAGAGTCACCCTGGGTAGTGGGCGGCCCCAAGATGGCCTCCTTGTTTGTCCTTGTCATTTCTGTAAGAGCCATGCTGGGGAGAAAAGTTTGGGAGGATGGCACTTCCAGCTTTTGTCGTGGGAGCCAAGTCTGATGGGAAGAAAGCAGTCTTGCAGCCGCACTGGTGACCCGGGCCCATCGAGGCATGGAGGGCTCAGAGAGCACCCAATGGTGGTGGAGAGTCCTGGCTGGGTGCCTGCAGGGACGTGGGGTTGGCAGGAGCTGTCACGGGCTGTCTGGAGCAGGCTGTTGCTCCCCACAGCACGTGCCCAGAATCATGCTTTGTTTTGTTGTTTTGTTTTGTTTTTGAGACAGAGTCTTACTCTGTAGCCCAGGCTGGCCTCGAACTCTTGGCCATCCTCCTGCCTCATTGCGGGCGTTCACTACCACACCCCCAAATCATGGGGTTTTTGTTGTTGTTTTTTGGTACCGGGAATTAAACTCAGGATGTTGTGTTTGCCAGGCAGGTGCTTGTGTCGCCAAGCTACATCCCTGACCCTAAAATCATGTTTTTAAAATAGCCAGAAATCTAGATTTTTTTTTAAATTTTTCTTTTTCTTTTTTTTTTTTTTTTGAAATCTGGATTTTTATATGGAATCTGTTTTGTTTTTGTTTGTGTTTTGTAGTTTTTTAAAAACATTTTGAAAAGTACTACACGGGTACAGCAAACACGCCCAGTGCAGTGGCCACTTGTCTGTCACCCTTGCTGTAAGGTGACAGCAGGCCTGGACCGGGCGTTCTGGGCAGATGGTTTTGGGGCAGTGGTGAGAAAGGGCCTGCTGGCCATGTCTGGCAGTCCCAGGTCGTTTCTTTTTTCATCTTCTTTGGCTGTGGGGATCGAACCCAGGGCCTTTGCGCTGAGCCACATCCTTAGCACATTTTCATTTTAAAATTTTGAAACAGGATCTTGTGAAGTTGCCCAGGCTGGGCAGAAACTTGCAGATCTCTCGCCTCAGCCTCCTGCAGGCTGAGTTCTCAGTGCTTCGCCTCTGCCCTGAAGCCCCTTCATGTCCATCGCTACGGATGCTCATACTGGGGGGGAGCTGGGGACTCAGCAGAGGGACTTGGGAGCCTTGAGCTCATGGCCTGAGCATCTGGAACCCCACAGGGAGGGCAGCAGCTCTGACACTATCTCAGCTCATCACCTGAAGGGTGTCCTGTGAGTTACAAGTTGCTCCAAACCTCTTGTGTGTGGGGGCTTGCTGGGCCCAGGCCGAGGAGGCCAGTGGGTGGCTTTGGGCATATGCACAGGCTCTGGTGATATGGCAATGCTGTCTGTTACCCATGTGCTCCTCAGGGCGGACCTGCAGTTTTCACGGGGAATAGAAGAGTGGAAGGTGGGCCTGAAATCTTAGCACTCATGAGGCTGAGGCAGGAGGATTACCATGAGATCAAGGCCAGCCTGAACTACATAGTGAGGCCCTGTCTCAAAGGAAAGAAAAGGGCCCTGAGTGAGCAGAGTTTGGGGTGGGTGCCTCTGTGGTTCTGGTTGGCCCGTTTGGGGTGCACAGGGCATGTACTTATGTGGAAAGACCCACGGGCAGTTTGGGTGCAGAGGCCAAAATGAGTGTGGAGCTCTAGGCACCGGGTCGCATGCCTGTAATCCCAACTTGACAGCAGGCCGAGGCAGGAGGGTCACAGTTCCCGTCTGAAAATAAATACATGAGGGCCAGGGTGTTGCTTGGTGGTAGAGCCCTTGCCTAGTGTGCGTGAGACCGGGTTTTGGTGTCTAGTATGGATGCGAAAGTGCCAGGCAGCCTGGGACGGAGGTCCTTGGGCCACTCGTGTTCCTGGTTTCAGTGGGACTGTCCACCGGCATTGCTGAGGGCTCCTGGCGGCTCTGCCACCTGGGCCCGCTGTGCATCCGGCTGTGACATCCACTGGGGTCTCTTGCATCAGCCAAGTTCCCTGCTGGGCTGTGGTGTGTCCCGAGTGACCTTGGGTTCAGACCCCAGCCTTGCTTCTGGGGGCACCCTGAGCCTGTCTCCCAGACTGAGGACGCTGGGTGCACAGTGACTCTGGAATATGGCGGCGCATGGTGGCGAGGGAGTCTGGTGTCCCGTGAAGTTGGTTGCCGCTTCCTTCGGGCTGCCTGTCATTTCCTCTTGCCCTGCCAGGGCCTGGATGCCGTCCTTCCAGAGCGCCAAAGGCAGGGTGCAAGTCCCCCAGAAGGTCTAGATCTGCGCACCCTCCGCAGCCCCCAGCGCCAGCCTGGGTGATGTTCTCTCCTGCCCTGGGCAGTAGGACCTGGGCCTCCTTAGGGCGAGCAGGCCCTGGCCCCTGATGCCCTGTCACGGGCTCCTCTTGTCCCTGGCAGGGAGAAGAAGTGGGTCACAGTTGGCGACACATCCCTGCGAATCTACAAGTGGGTCCCCGTGACGGAGCCAAAGGCTGACGAGGTGAGTATGTGGCCGGCCCCCCGGCTGCGGGGGGGCTGCGATGCCCCCAAACGCTACTACCCAGGAAGCACAGGACACACCTCCAGACCCATGTCCCGCCGCCTGCACAGCCCTGTCACAGAGTGGCCCTCAGGGGCATGCATCATCCCTGCCAGCTGTGTCTTCTGTGCCAAGTCTGTGGGGACCCAGTTTGGCACAGTGGCCCTAGGGCTCCCACTGCACAGTGCTCACAGACAGGCGACCGTCCCCATGGCTGTGACACATGCTGGAGTCCCAGGCCATCTGCCAGCCAGTGCCTATGGGTCATGTGGTGGTGTCACGTGCTTCTCCTACCCAGCTGTGGAGGTGATTCGTGAGGACTGTGGCTCAGAGAGGGGCAGCCACCTTCCCAGGTCACACAGTATCAGGTCTGCCTGCTGCTAAAGCACCTACCAGATAGCCTTCTGGTGGCGACAGCGCCCCTAGGAGTGAGAAGGCGGAGTGCAGGCTGCCCAGGGGGCCCTGACTCAGCCCAAGCCGAGGCGCAGTGCTGGTCCCTACGACCAAACCTCTTATCCTGAGTCACCGCTCCAGGCAGGGCCAAAGCTCTGCCAACCCTGTGGTCAGGGATCACCAGGGAGGCCAGGGCTGGGCATGGGACCCAGGTTGTGTCATGCCTGCTGGTCCCAGCCAGGTTCCAGGGGTCGCCATGGCCTGGGCCTGCCCCTCTGTGTCCCTGGGGAGGACACACAGGGACCCACGACACGGTCACGTGCAGGAGAGCAGCTGCTTGGCAGTGCTGTGGCCCTTGCTTTAGGAATTTCTCCTCGGTGGAGATGGCAGCCGCTGGAGAGCTGAGAGCAAAAGGACCACAGAGGGGACGTCATCCACAGGGCAGGAGGTGGGAGGCTTCTGCCGGCTGATTGCAGCCGCAGGGTCGCACAGACTGGCCACCGCTGGACGTCACCCTGCGGGACACTGCCCCATCTTCTTCTGGGTGGCTGGAGCAGAGTGGTGAGGCCATGCGGAGTGACCAGGCCCTGGCACTGGGCCCCAGAGATGCTGACTCCCTTCCTGTCTCCAACCCAACCTGCCCGCTGTTCTTCCCCTGGAGGGCATGGGTCCCAGCCTTGCTCAGCATTGATCAAATCCAAGCAGCTGAGTCAGTCTCTGAAGATCGGGACCAGGAATCTGCACTGGGGTGGGATGGCTTCATATTGTCTTTAAAAATACCCAGTTATAAGCTCAACATAGTAGAGGATGCCTATGACTCCAACACTTGGGAGGCTGAGGCAGGAGGATTACAGCAAGTCAAGGCCTGCCTGATCTACATAGTGAGATCCCAAACACACACACAAAGAAATACCCAACTGCTGTATGGCTACACTATTTTTTGTTTTTACTTTAAAATTGAAATTTTCATTTTTTTAAACAAGTGAGACATGTTTCAAATTTGCATGTTACTTTAAGAACAGTTATGGTCAGTTACTTCAGTCACTTTGTTCAGTTCCGTTTCGGTGTTGGGTATTGAGCCCAAGGGTGCCTTATCATTGAACTACAGCCCCAGCCTCCTTTTTGTTTTATCTTGAGACAGGGTCTCACTAAGTTGCTAAATTGCCCATCCTGAGCTTGAACTTGCAATCCTCCTGCCTCAGCTTCCCCGAGGGCCAGGATTATAGGTGTGCACCATCGTGCGTGGCTCCCAAGTCACTTTCAAGGCCTATAATTCAGGGTTAGGATATGCACTGCTGTGCAACCATCACCACTGTAATTCTAAGAATATTTTTATCTCCTCAAAAACAAAATGCAAAGAAACTCATATCATTCAATTAATATATGCAAATAATTATAAGCTGAGGGGGGCAGGGTCGCCCTGTATCATTCAGGCTGGCCATCAACTCACTGTGTAGCATAGGCAAGCTTTAAATTTGCTGCCATCCTCCTGCCTCAGCCTTCTGAGTTCTGGGATTACGCACATGCACTACCACACCCAGTTAATAATTATACTTTTAAAAAAAGAAATAGTTGAGCATGGTGGCACATGCCTGTAATCCCAGCACTCAGGAGGCTGAGGCAGGGGAACTGCTGAAAGTTTGAGGCCAGCCTCGGCTTCATAGTGAGTTCAAGACCTGCTTGAATTACACAGTGAGATCCTGTCCCCCTCCGAAAATAAGAGGAAGATGAGAAAGAGGAAGAAGACAAGTGAATAATCTTGGGGTGATGGCACATATGCCTGTAATCCCAGCTATGCAGGAAGCTGAGGCAGGAAGATCCCAGGTTCAAGCCCAGCCTGGGCAATTTAGCAAGACTTTGTCTCAAAATAAAATTTGAAAAGGACTAGGCTAGAGCTCAGTCATAGGCCATTTGTCTAGCATGTGCGAGGGCCTGGCTTTGATCCTCAGTACTACAACCAAAAAGAGGAGGAGTGAGAGAAAAGAAGGCTGTTCTGGCTGGGTGCTCGGTCAGTCCCCACCTGCCCTCCTGTACCCTGCAGCCGCCGGCCACCTCCTCCCCTGTACCCGTGTGCATCTGTAGTCTTGTGGCATGTGCCTCTTACCACAGATCTTGTAGTAAATCTGCTCTTACCCTGATCCTCCCCGCCCTGTTCTCTCCCTGGGGACAGCTAGTGCCCCGTTAGTGTTTATCCTTGCAGAGAGCCATGCCGACAGATGCGCACAATTCCCAGGACACGCCCTGTGCCCACGTAATGACGATGCTCACATGTTCTGCACCTTTATTTAAATACATCTTGGAGATACTAAAAAATTTTTTGCTTAGGGGCACTGGGAATTGAACCCAGGACCTTCACACCAAGCTGCATCCCCAGCCCTTTTTATTTTGAGACAGGGTCTCACTAAATGGTGCAGGCTGGGTTGGCATTTGTGATCCTCCTGCCTCAGCTTCCCAGAGTGCTGGGATCACAGGCATGTGCCACTGTACGCGGGGTGCTGTTAATATTTTTGGCAGATCATCTTGGTTAAGTGAATAGCTGCCATGGTCTCTGTAACTGCTACTTTGTATTACACTGAAGAAACTTTGTAATCTATTTAATGAGTTTCTCGCCCATGGACCCAGCTATGTGGTTGCCAACACCATGGTGCCCCTAGCATAAAAATGGGGGCTAGTGTCACTCAGTGGCAGAGAACTTGCCAAGAATTGTGTAAGGCCCTGACCACCATCCCCAGCACTTTAAATATGAAGGAATGGGCTGAGTGTGGTGGCACACGCCTGTAATCCCAGCACATGGGAGGCTGAGGCAGGAGGAGCGAGGCCCTGTCTCAAAAAAATAAAATGGCTCATGAACAGTGTGCCCTGCGTGCCCGCCCTTCTGGATTTTCCGTTTCCCAGTGTTTGGAGAAAGGCGGCCCCAAGACCCGGGTGCCCCAGAAGTGAGCAACCTCCTTCTCACCTGTCTGGCTCACGCTGCGTCTGCTCCGGTGAGGGTGCCTAGGCTGGAGGAGGAGCCTCCAGTCGGGACTTCTGGGGCGCTGCCCCTCACGTGGTGCTCGCCTCCCTGGTGCTGAAACGGCGAAGCCTCCGCCCCACCGCCAGGGGGCGTGCGGGCGCACGCACATTTCAGTGACCTGGTTTTTGCTCCATTTCCCCTCTAGAAAAACAAGACTAAGAAGAAGGGCAAGGATGAGAAGTGTGGTTCCGAGGTGACCACGCCGGAGAACAGCTCCTCCCCGGGGATGATGGACATACACGGTGAGTACCCCCAGCCGGTCCGTCTGCATTCCGGGCTGGGCGGGCGGGCAGGGCCTCCGAGCCACGCTGAGGAGGAGGGCACGGCTCCTTTGGCTCCGTCACCAGCGTCGCGCCAAGAGACTCCCAGGGAACCAGACACGGAGCAGGCTGACGGAGCCCGAGCCAGGTGTGGTGGTGCACTTCACCGGCAGGGAGGCTGCGGTAGGCAGAGCACCATGAATTAAAGGCCAGCCTGGGCTGCGTAGCAAGACCTGCCTCAAAAACAAAAGATCCTGTCACTGCCCAGTGACAAACCTCGCAGAACATGTTCCTAGCAGCCCTGTGTGCCCAGGAGGATCCCGGGGTGCACAGTTCTTGGTCCCGCCTGGTCCGGCCTGGCCCAGCCTGCTGTGTAGGTAGCTGTGGTTTTCATGTCACTTTGCCACTGGGGCCCATGGGTTGCTGACTCTGTGGCAGTCCCTCAGGACCCTGGGTACTGCCCTCTCCCGCCACAGCCTGACTGCCTTTCCGAACTCCGAGCTTGTGGCCTGGCCCCTCCTGGCAGAGCTGGGGAAACCAGACTGAGCTGTCACCCGCACCTCTGCCTTCCTGCTGATCATCACCCTTCCTCTGTCACTACATGCTGTTGGCGAGGGGGTGCACATCTCCTCCCCCCGGCTCTGTGCAGTGTCCAGGAACCCTGCACGGCCCCGTCCCCGGGTAGGTCAGAGCACAGCGCTCCTGGCCCGTCCTAGCAGGTCACCTATGCCCCCTCCTGGTGTCCCAACCCTACGAGGGAGGAGGAGCCACAGAGATTCAAAATGGCATTTGTATAAAACTGAGAAAGCTTTTTTTCCCACAGTACTGGGTATTGAACCCAAGACCTTTGCACTGAGCAACGGTCCCAGCCCATTTTATTTTTTATTTTGATAAAGGGACCTGCTGAGTTCCCCAGGCAGGACTTGAACTCGTGATCCTCCTGCCTCAGCCTCTCAGAGAGGGGAAAGGTTGATACTGGCTCATAACATCTCTGGGCTGTGGCAAGGCGCCTCGGCACGGTGGGCGTGCCACTCACCACTTGGCCAAGATGCAGGAACAGGAAGTGGGGAGGGCTGGAGGCCAGCCGGCGGCAAGGCCCTGCAATGGCCTGGAGGCCTCCACTAGGCCCTGCTCCTTAAGTGCCCACCGCTTCCCAAAGATGCCAGGCCAAGACTTGGCCTTTAACATGTGACAGGCCTTGGCAGGATGTTTAAAATCCAGACTATAGGAGCCCATTGTGGTGGTGCATGCCTGTAATCCAAGCACTTGGGAGGCTGAGGCAGGAGGATTGTCACAGATTCAAGGCCCACTGGACTGCATAGCTCAAAAAAATAAAACCCACACACAGCCCCCAGCTGCCCATACCTATTTCCTGGTCCTCTGAGCTGGGATGTGACATCCCAGGGGCAGCATCATTGAGAGCCCCCAGACAGGGTGTTCGCTCTCTGAGGACCTCCGGTGGCTGTGTGATCCTCAGCTGGTTGTCTAACCTCTAGCCTTCGGTCAGTTGCATTTTAATCTGCAGAACTCGGGCCAGGCCCACGATGAAATCGATGAAATCGAGTGGGATTAGGAGATAAGCCCCTGAACTCTGGCGCATTAACAGCGTGTGTGTGAACCACCACGATGGGCCAGGTGCCTGCTGACCCTTCCCAGTTCTTCATTTGCGTCTGGTCTCAACCCCATTGTATGGATGGAGGCCAAGGCAGAGGGAGGCAAAGTAACTTGCTTGAGTGGGAAGTTCGTGACTTCCGGAGTGAGTGCTGGTGTTTGACCTCCTTCAGGGGCAGGATCTTGGCTGTGGGCTGGGCTGTTGTCCCAGGAAAATGCAGAGGCCTGAATGAGCCAGCAGCTGGTCTCAAGGGCCACACCTGGTGCCGGTGCCAGAAGGCACAGGCAGTGCTGTGCACCTGCCCAGTGCCC
This sequence comes from Dinomys branickii, assembly GCA_004027595.1. Classification (NCBI taxonomy): domain Eukaryota; kingdom Metazoa; phylum Chordata; class Mammalia; order Rodentia; family Dinomyidae; genus Dinomys; species Dinomys branickii. The sequence continues at coordinate 67,188 of PVLD010003894.1, forward strand.
CCAAGGGCTTGGGACACAGAGGCCGCGCATGGTGGCTGCCCTGTGGTGGTTGTTTTGTTTGTTTGTTGCAATCTCGTTGAACCCAGGGCCTGCCACAGACCAGGCAAGTGCTCTACCCCTGCGCTTCATGTCCAATCCTCTTTTCAGATACTCATTTTGAGAGCAGCTCTCGATAAGTTGGCCCAGGCTGGGCTCAAACTTGAGAACTGCCTGCTTCAGCCTCCTGAGGAACTGGGCTTGTCCGGGGCGCTGGGCCCCGTCGTGTGTAAAAGGAAAGGGAGATGCCAGGTGTCGGTGTCCGCGGCCTGCCGCTCACCCGTTAATGCCGCCGTCATTGCTGAGCGTGACCTCACACGCATGCATGCACGCATCTTGTGAAATGAAGAAAGCAGCCACCTCAAGCAGCATCCCCACGTGCTTCCGGGTAACGAGCACCCAGGGTCCAGTTAGAAGAGGAAGCTATTTCCCCAGTGGAGTGCGTGTAGAGGAGAGACAGGTGGGGGCTTGGCCCTCCCAGTAAGGGGCTGTGCCACCTTGGCCTCAGTTTACCCCTTTATAAAGTGGAAGTGGCAGCAGCACCCACCGGTAGGTTACTGGGGGAGATTAAGCAAGCTGATTTGGTGTGTGTAGATCTAGCTGCTTGGGAGGCTGAGGCAGGAAGATTGCTTGAGCTCAGGTGTTGGAGGCCAGCCTGGGCAACACAGTGAGACCTCAGCCCTAAAGAAAACTAACAGCTGATGGATGAAATGCTTTTGTCCAGTGCCTGGTACACAGCAGGTGCCCGGGACTGCTGATGGGGCACCTCCCTGCCCTCCTGTTACTGTCTTTCACAAAAGTGGCTTTGGTCCCAGGTGCAGCGTGGCCCAGAAAGACAGCATCAGGTTATCGTGTTATTTTTGGAATCACCACTTGGATACCCGTATTTAAAATGATTCTCTGGGGCCTGGGGTGGAGGTCAGTGGCACAGCCCCTGCCTATCAGGCAAGGTCCTGAATTCCATCCTCAGGGCAGCAAACAGAAAACAAGCGCTGGGCGTGGTGGCTCACTCTCTTAATCCCAACACCCGGGAGGCTGAGGCAGGAGGATTGGTGCAAATTGAGGCCAGCCTGGCCCCTACTGGTTACCTCTCCTCCCTTGTTTTTTGGTGATAAAAAGCATCGCTGTGGGAAGAGTAAAGAAAGCGGGGAGAGAGGCCTCCAGAGCCCCCGCCTTGGTTTTTAACCGGCACCAGGATATATTCACTGCATGTATTTTTTAAAACATATTTATTTTTTAATTAACATTTAATTTACATAAAACCCCATGCCACTGTGAGTGTGAAGTTTGGGAGCTCTGATCTTATCTGCAGCCTGTGCAGAAAGCGGTGCACAGAAAAGCCCCCCCGCCCTGCCAGCGTCCGGCCCATGCCTCTCAGCCTGTGAGGTCTCCTGTGTGCCCGCACGGGCACCAGAGCCTGGGGCCTTACTCCTGCGAGGCCAGTGCCAGCACTGCCAAGCTCCATTCCAGCTTTTCTGTTTGAGATGAGGCGGCCTTGGTGAATGGGGCCCCTGTTCTGGGCCTGTGCCACCTCCTGTTGCTGCGGTGTCATCCTGTGCCTCTGTCCCCATGCAGATGAAAACAGCAACCAGAGCTCCATAGCAGACGCCTCCCCCATCAAACAGGAGCACAGCAGCAACTGCAGCCCCGCCCCGGAGCCCGGTGTGGCTCTGCCCAGCGATGGCAGCGAAGCCAAGGCTGACGAGGCCCAGGCAGACGGCAAGGAGCACCCAGGGGCCGAAGGTATGGGGTCCTGGTGGGCCGGGCGGTGGGGAGGCCCTGCACGCACTGGGCCCAGAGGTGGCTGCAGAGGGAAGCTGATGGCTGCACACATGCTTGTGGAGCCATTAAAAATCAGCCAGGCTTGTATTTGGAATCTAAGTGTGGAAGGGGTTCCAGAGTAGGAACAGTTCATGACAGCCAGGTGTGGTGGTGGTGGTGGCTGTAATCCCAGCACTGCAGAGGCTGGGGTAGGGGGATTGCAAGTTTGAAGCTAGGTATGGTGGTACATACCTGTAATCCCACATTTAGGAGGCTGAGGCAGGAGGATCCCAAATTCAAGCCCAGCAGAGCAATTTAGGGAATTAGCAAGACTCTGTCTCAAAAAACATAAAAAGAAAAAAGGGCTGGGGAGGTAGCTCAGTGCCAAGGCCCTGGGCTCACTCCCCAGTGTCTATATAAATAAATGGAAGAATTGAAAGAACGAGGTGATGTGCTCCCGTGGCTCCCGGCTAAATTCAGCAATTATTGAGGCTTGGGAGGGGGCTCTTTTTGGCTGTTGTTTTGCTTCTCCTTTGTAAATATCTTTTTCTGGGACCACTGGGAAGTAGGTTGCACCCCTTGGGACATTTCATCCGCACGTGGCAGCGCCCCTCTTTATGAGACAGGGCCTTTGCTTTCTGTGACTCCTGCCCGCTGTCACACCAAGCAGCAAGCAGCCACCCGCGGCCACTGTGGACTATGAGGCCCAGCAAATGTGTCGCCAGGGGTGCAGTGACGCTGGGCATCGGAGGGCTGGAGGGCAACAGGGCCACAATCAGTCCTGGACAGGCAGCCTGGGAAGCCTAGGCACCAGGGCTCCCCGTGCACACAGCAGGGCCAGGGCACCCCCTGCAACAGGGTTTGGGCCGGTGCCCGGGCTGTAGTCACCCGGCGTCCTGCCCCCTGCCCCACAAGAACTGAGGTCTCAGATGACCTCCAGCCAGGGTTTTTTAAATTCAAATGTGATCTCAGAATTTAAAACTTGAACAACTCCACTTAAACTACGATTGCTGTCTGGGCATGATAGTTCACATCTCATCCCAGCACTCTGGGAGGCTGAGGCAGGGGCATCAAAAGTTTGAGCCCAGCTTGGTCCATTTACGGACTTGTCCAGACCTTGTCTCAAAATAGGCAGGGGGAGGGGGTGGAGGATGTAGTTCAGTGAAAAGGCCCCGGTCCAGTCGCCAGCACTGGGGAAAAGCAGGAGAGGGAGGGAGGGCGGGAAGGACAGGAATGAAGGAAGGCGCCATAGGCTGACTTCCACCTTCTCAGAAGAGCAAGCAGGCCAGGCAGTGCCGGAGCAGAGAAGCCGCTGCTCCTCGGGGAACCTGCCCCGCCCTTCCAGGCCTCTGCCAGCCAAGGCCGAAGGATCTGTGATTACGGATTTTCTAATTGAAAATTTAAAAGAGAAACTGACTTTGTTTGTTTGTTTGTTTATTTTGAGACAAAGTCTCCCAATATAGTTTCCCTATGTAGCCTGGGCTGGCCTCAAACTCACGGAGCTGGCTTCTGCCTCAACTACCAGGTGCTCAGATTACAGGTGTGCACCACCACACTGGGCTTTTAATTTCTTATTTTGAGACAGAGTCTCACTAAATTGCTACATGGCTCAAACTAGGTTTGATTTTTGTGTGTGTGTGTGTGGTGCCGGGGATTGAACTCAGGACCTTGCGCTTGCCAGGCAGGCACTTATGCCAGAGTTATATCCCCAGCCCCTGGGTTTGAATTTGCAGTCCTCCTGCCTCAGCCTCCTAAAGTGCTTGGGTTACAGGTGTGTGCCACTATGCCCACTATCTTTCTTTGTAAAGTTTATCTGTGTCCTGACTCAGCGATGGCATGGCACAGTCTCTGAAGGGACTTCTCAGTTCCTGGTCACTATCTAGTAGACACAGTGAGGAAAGGCAGCCTGGGCTTCTGGGGAAGGCCTGCACAGGAGGTAAAGCCATCTACTGAGGGCTGGTGTATGCACAGATAGGAGGAAGGAGCAGGTGTCCCAGGCAGGGCACAAGTCTCTAAATGGAGCAGTGTGAGCTTCAGAGTCTGGTGTCACCAGAACACAGAGCTAGCAGCAGGACGCACAGGGGAGGCGGCTGAAGTCGGGGTTGGGGGCCTTGCTGGTGTGCATTCAGCCTCATCGGGGAGGCTAGCCGTGTGGTAGGACCCTGGATGCAGGGACCTGGCAGAGACTGAAAGAAGCGGTGGGACAGTGCAGAGAGTTGGGGCAAGTCTGCCCAGAAATATGGGTCTCAGTGTGGCCCTTCTTTCTGAGCATCACCCCCAAATCCCAAACACCCACTTCTGATTCACAGTCACCGTGCAGCCTACTCCTCAGCAGGACAGGGCATGCCGCCTTCTGTCTCTGACCATGTGCCCTGTACTTAATCAGTGACCTAGACTTTGCTGAAACACCCCCCACTGGCTCCTTTAGGATGTTCCCAGTTTGGTTTTGGTTTGGTTTTGTCTGTTTGTTTTTTGAGATAGGGTCTCACTACTTAGTCTAGGCTGGCCTTGAACTCATGGCTTGGCATAAGCCGCGCGCGTGTGTGTGTGTGTGTGTGTGTGTGTGTGTGTGTGTGTGTGTGTGGTGCTGGAGCCCAGAGCCTTGTGCGTGCCGGGCAAGTGTTGTACCACTGAGCCCCGTGCAGCCCTTTCAGGGGACTCTGTTACACAGGTCATCTTGCTCCTTCACCCCATGGGTGTGGCGCAGGGGCACCCAGCCCTGGGTCTGTGGATGTAAAGGGTAGAGCCGGGCTTGTGGCTCAGTGGTGGAGTGCCCACTCTCCCTGCCCGAGGCCCTGGTCCTCTCCCAGCCCTGGGGACAGAAGCTCACAGGACTGAACCATGTGTGGGTCCTGCTGTGTGTCCTCAGGAGCACGTGTGGAGAGGACTCTGCTGGAGCTGGGGTGCTGGGCCTCAGCACTGGTGATAGCTGGGACAGGGGCTCTTGTTGTGGACTGTCCTGTGCCTTCTAGGACTTAAAGTGGCATTTAGGTCTCTACGCACTGATGCTAGTAGCTCTGTCCCCCACATTTGGCACCAAATGCGTCTCCAGACAGTACCCAGTGTCCCCAAGAGGAGGTCCTTAGCTGCATGTCGTGGTGGCTCTGCTGCTGCCCTTTGCTGCATGCAGTGGGTGCCTTGTCTCCCGCCTGGTGGCCCTGCCAGCCTCCCAGGGCTGCTGGTCTGGTCAGCAACTTGGGTTTGGCCTTGTCCAGGATGTGGTTTCCTGGCTGAGTGTGCTGGGTGGGGACTGACCTCCCCTCTGGGCCTTCTCCTTGCTTATAAAATGGGATGGAGAAGTCCCTCTCGTCAGGTGGCTACAGGGAGTGAGCAGCAAAGTGCCCTGGCAGAGGAAGGGCCACTTGTCGACCCTCTGTTGGGGAGCAGTTTTGAGGCCACTGCAGCAGGTGTGGCCACATCCCAGTGACACCTGTTTGGGGTCTGCTCCTCCCTTCCCCGGAAGGTAGCTACAGTGACTCCGGAGTTAGATGTCCCAGAAATGCTTGTGTGACTGCCACGCCCGGTCCTGACGCCTAACACCCATTGCCAGAGGCTTTATAGGCACAGCTGGGAGGCTCCTCTACACTGTGCAGACTTTGGGCCTGCATCCCGTGTCACCTGGCGAGGTGCAGATGGACAGTGGATTTCCCAGGTAGCTGTGCAGAACCACAGGTCAGCCGCCAGCTGTTGACCTTGCTTTGAACTTGTTTACTGCCGAGCAAGTTCGGGGAGTGACATAATGTCCAAACTCCCTGGACTAAATTTAGGTCCCAGGAAAAGAATTTCCCCAGAGTGAGTGCCAGCGCCAGCCCCCTCAGAACTGGGCTGCTGCCCCGAGGCCGATTCTGCTGGAGCCTTGGGCCGTAGGCCAGTTCCCACCGCAGAGGGACAGCACAGGGTCAGCCCTCTGTCCCCCCATGACCACACCCTCCTCTTCCTCATCTGCAGGACCTAAAAGGAACTGTGGCCACAGAGCTGGAGCTGTAGATACGGCAGACTTTTAGGACCAGTAAACATTGTAAATGCTTTGATTAAAGCAAGTGTAATATGAAAGAATAAAAATTAACATGAATTTCTTTTCTTTATTAAGAAAAAATTTATATAAAATTAACTGTTTGGGGGCTGGGGTATACCTCAGTAGTATCTCTTAAGCTTAGTATGCACAAGGCCCGAGTTTGATCCTCAGCATGACAAAAATTCTAATCTATTTGTTAAATTGGGTCTGGTGGCGCATTCCTATAATCCCCGCAAATCCCCACATTCAGCAGGCTGAGGCAGGAGGATCATTAAGTGAGTCAGGTCACCCCAGGCTACTTAGTGAGACCAAATCAAACACCAAAGCATATAAAAATCAGAAAGTAAGTTAATGTGTATGTGCGTGCATGTGTGTGTGTGTGCATGTTTGTGGGTACATGCCTGCATGTATGTACATGCTGCTGGAGCTCAAACCTAAGGGCATGCCACCATGGAGCTAGATCACCAGCCCTTTTTTATTTTTTAACTTTTATTTTGAAACAAGGTCTTTCTGAGTCACTAAATTGTGCAGGCTGGTCTCAAATTCGTGATCTTGCTTCAGGCTCCTAGAATGCTGGGGTTACATGTGTGCACCACCATGTCCAGCTGAAATTAATATGTTTGTTTGTTTGAGACAGGGTCTTGCTCTGTAGCCCAGGCTGGCCTTGAACTCATGACCTCATGGCAATCTGCCTGCCTCAGTCTCTTGAGTGCTGGGAGTACCATCATGCCTGGCTTAATTAACCATTTCTCAGTGAATATCAAGTCAGTGGCATTTAATACGTTGGCATTGTTGTGGGCCCACCAGCTCCATCCAGTCCCAGACCACTTCATGGCCCCAAAGAAACAATCCACTTTGCCATAGGCACTCTCTACCACCCCCATTCCTCTGCCTCATTGGTTTTACCTGTGGGGACGTTTCAGTAAGTGACATGATGTGATCTGTGGGCTTTTGTGACTGATGTCCCTTATATAGCATCATAACAGTTTTTGTTTGTTTGCAGGGCTGGCATTGAACCTAGCACCAGCCCAGGGCCAGCCAGATGCTCTCCGTGGGGCCACATCCCCCACCCTCTTTATTTTGAGACAGGGTCTTGCCCAGTTGCTCAGGCTGGCCTTGAATTCTCGGTCTATCTTCCCACCTCAGCCTCTTGGTAGCTAGGACTGCAGGCGTGCGCCCCCCTACCCTACGTGTTCCACGCTTACCTATGCTCCACCGCCCTGCAGCACTCGGGTCCTGCTTGTGACTGAGTTCCACTCCAAGGCGTGTGCAGGTGTTTATCCATCCGTCTGCTTACACGTGGGCTGCTGTGAGTAGTGCTGCTGTGAGCATCAGTGTACAAGAATATGCTTGAGAGCTGGGCGTGATAGTGCATACCATAATCTCGGCCCTCTGGGAAGCTGAGGCAGGAGGATCACAAGTTAGAGCTTAGCCTGAGCAACTTAGCAACTTAGTGAGACCTGTCTCAAAATTTAAAAATTTAGAAGGGCCAGGGATGTAGCTCAGTGCAAAGGTCCCAGTCTCAATCCCCAGTACCCCTTCCCCCATAAAAGAATCTGTTTTCTGTTCTTTGAGATATGTACCTGGAATGAAATTGCTGGGTCATATACTAATTCTGTGTCTATAACTTTTTGAGGAACTGCCATTAACTTGGATTTATTTATTTATTTACATGAACTTGGATTTAAAAGGTTAAGACTGAAAATATCAAAGGAATCACAGGCTTTGAGTTTGGTTGTCTGCACGGGTCACCCCAGTTATTCCTACTGGGGTAAGCACGAAGCCTGGGGTCTGTTTATCTCATCCTCTGCCTCGTCTCAGCCACTTGCCAGGGAGGCTGTCAGCCTTGTGTTCACAGAGGGCCACTGGGGACAAAGAGCCCCTGGTCCCACATGAAGCCAGTGGCAGGGCAGTGTGGGCTACATCCCAGTGCAGCTCTGTCCCCAGACCCTGTCCCTTATCAGGGGGTAACAGGTGAGAGGGGGGACAGTGACCCTCTTTGTGACAGGACTGAGCTGGCTCCAAGTGGCCTGCGTGGCTGTCCTGGCAGCCGCAACAGGTCAGGGCTGCCGCTTGGGAGCCGCAGAGAATTGGCCGGTGACATCTCCTCTCCCTGCTTAGCCTCTGGAGGGAGCCCTGTGGGTCCTGCATGGCCACTGGCTCCTCCCAGTGTCCCCATGTTTTTCGCTTGGTTTTCGGTTCCAACTCATATTTTTCTCCTTTGTTACTTCTCTGCCTTAGAAGCCCCAGAAAGCCAGCTGAGGGACTGGGGCCCTGGCCAGTGGCATTTCAGTGAGCACTTCCAACACCAGAGCGAGGCCCTATGTGCAGTAGTCCAGGCCTGGGTGAGATCCTGTCCCCTCCCTGAGTCCCAGCAGTGCCAGGGAACCCACAGCTGCACTCCCCACCGAGCTGTGTCCCCCGCCCAGCCCAGACCTCCCTGCTGCGAAGACACCGAGGGCCAGTGGCTCTAGGATGCTGTGCCTGAGAGACAGGAAGATGACCCGTGTGGGGACCTCGGGAGAGAGGGCTGCATCCTCGCGTGTTGGTAGGGTGTGCCTAGATGGCAGGTGTTGTAACTTTTCTCTGCTGGATTTCCTGTTTCCTGCAATGGTCAGTCATTTCTCAGACCTTGGGAGAAACACTCATTATGAAAAGAAATGTTTACAGGGTCTGTAGCCCTCGGGTGACCTCCAGAGGAGTCTCCTGGCCGCCTGCCCAGAGTAATTCACAGCCGTGGTCATGGGGTGTGCAGGGCACCGGGGGCGCCAGGGGCTACAGCATCAGAGCTGTGCTGCTGGCGGGCAGGAATAGGTGTGCAAGGACGGCTGGGACCTGCAGCCTGCGTGTGGCCTGGCTGCCTAATGCAACTGCACTACAAAGTAAGCAAGACTCTTCGCAGGCCCCCAGCCCAACCAGCTCTGAGAGACACCAGCCGCAAGACTACCGAGTTCTGGGTATTTTTAGAACCGGGCCCATCTGCTCTTGCCCGTCACGTGTCTGAGAGCAGCTTCTGTCATCTCACTGTCTCTCTCAGACGCTGCTGACGAGCAGAGCTCACAGTTGTCCATGGAGAACTCGGGCAGTGCGGACAAAGTGGAGCGGCAGCCTTCTACAGAGTCGGGGCTGGCCACAGAGTCGCCCACAACCTCTCAGGTACCTCTCGCCAGGCCCAGGGGTTGTCGGGCCGTGGTGACAACTGCCTGCAATCCCTGTGGCCGGGCAGGCTGAGGCAGGAAGATCACAAGCCCAGGTCCAGCCTGGGCAGCTTAGTGAGACCCAGTCTCAAAAATGCGGAAGAGCCCGGGATATAGCTCAGTGTGAGACCCTGGGTTCAAACCCTAGTGCCAGAAGCAAGGAAGCAGGGAAGGGGCACGGTAGGAAGCCTGCCATGTGGACTGTGTTCTGGACATCAAAAGGTCTCTTGGCCCTGTGCCCAAGAGACTCATCCCCGTTCTGCCCCAGGCCCTGGCCCACAGTGAGGGCGGCCACGTGGTCCTGCTCCCAGGGAGTCTCCAGGGTGGAAGAAGAGGCCACAGCTTTGGGCCTAGAGTCAAATTGGCTGCCCCAGGGTCCCCAGCCCACGTCCATGGGGGCTGGGAGATGAGGCCTCAGAAGCTAGAGCCTGGGTCAGCCTGGAGTCCGCAGCTGAGCCTGCAGCCCCGCTCAGGCCCCTCTCTGGCTTGTAACCAAATGTCAGAACTTGGCCCAGCTCCGTCAGTGCAGATGCAAGGCCGCATGGTGACAGCTGATGTCCCGGAGGCAACCTGGGTTCAGATCCCAGAACCATCTCTTCAGAGTTAGACCTGGGCTGGGCGATGAGTGCAGACCCACCCTGGGCCTCGGAGGGTCTTTGTCACTTCGAGCCCTTTAGCTTAATCTTAGGGGAGCAGAGCCCAGGGTGGGGCTGGTCGCCCTCCCTGCTTCCGGGCTCCTCCCCTGCATGCAGCTGACCTCTTCCTCCCTCCCCAGGATCTGGAAGGGGGGCCGCCCTCCAAGAAGCTGAAGCTGGAGGCCTTGCAGCAGAGCCCCGAGGAGATGTAGGCACGGCTGTGTCCTGGCGGGGCACCTGCAGGCTGCTTCCTGACCCCTGCGGCCCGCGCGGCACCCTTGGGTGCGGACAGAACCACTCAGTTCCCAGTTTACCAAGGCGAATCCAAGGACACTCGACCCGGTATGACTTCTCAGACACTGAAGACCTCTGCTGCGAAGCAAGACCCTCAGACCTTGAAGGGACCCTCCTCGGGGAGGTGGGCAACAGCTCAGGAGTCTGCACACTGTCCTGGGAGCCAAGACGATGTTTGTGTTGCTGCTGTGTCCCCACCCCCATCTCACAAGATAAGCTGCGGGAGGGCGGCGCCCATCAGGAGCCCGCTTCCTGTCGGGGGCTTTTCACTGTTCCACTGGTTCCTTCCGCTTTCTTTTTCTGTGCCTTGTGCCCTTGAGGTGACCTCTGGCATGTCTCCTGGTTGTTTTGCGTGTCCCTTTGCAAAGTGCCCTCTTGGCGGCTGCCACCTGACCTGCCTCCCCTCCCTGCCTGGGACTGCTGCAGAGCTGGCAGGGCGGAGCTGCAGGGAGGCCCGGTGCCCCGAGCCCAGCCTGGCCACCCTGCTCCGCACCTCGCCCTTGCCTGCCCAGGCCTTGGGTGCCAGGTGTTCCGAGGACTCATGAAGCCCTTGGGTGTCTCTGGCACTTCCGCACTCCTGTCCCCACTGTGGCTGCCATGTCCCGTCCTCTGCTGTCTCCTGGGTCGGAGCGCGACAGTGCGACTCCTCTCCTGAGAGCGTCAGGGCCTGGGAGGCTGGGAGCAGGTGGCAGGCCAAGCTGGTGCTGAACCCTCCTGGGACGTTGCTGGATTCAAGTCCGCAGGACCCGTCGCCCCAGTGCCCCTTCCCTCATGCCCGCCTCGCATGGTACTGACTCGCAGAGCAACGGCACTGGGGCTCATTCCCAGGACAAACCCTCGGTCTCAGCAGAGAGCAGCCTTGATTATTGGGCCTTAAAGGCCAGAAAAAGGCACCCAAGACCTGGGAAGCTTTGCACACCTTCTAGGAAGGAGCACCTCACAGAAGGGCCCCTCGTCTGCACCTCGCCCACACTGGGACAGTGTCCTGTCTCCAGGGAGATGACGGAGACAACTGCCTGTCAGTTCTGGGGCCTGGTTTGCTCTAATGACTCTCCAGACTCCTCGGACCCTAAACCTTTTCCTAAGCTTTCTTTACTGCACTGGAGTTCCGGCTCCCTTTGAGTTGTGTGTTAGGGGGTGGGGGCTGCGGGTTTTGTTGTTTTTGTTTTGGGGCTAATTTGGTGCATATTCAGGTACCACCTTGCTGTGGGGCTCTTTCTCCGACCACCATGGGAAGTGTCTGCGAGATTCCATTTTCTAAGAGTTTCTGAGGGCGAAGCTCCTGTTTTTTTAAAGGGAGCCTATCTATTTCCTGCACTTCAAGAAGAATCAGAAATGTTCCTGAATTTCAAATACCTCATGCAAAATGTCTCCTGAAATAAGGGAAAAAAAAAAAAACTTTGAAAATATTCATGTTGAAGTTAGCAATGCTGAAAGATTTCTGTCTTAAAAAAAAAAAGAAATCCTTGTACTTCTCCATCCTGCCCTCAGGTGGCCAGTTCTACTGAGAATTGCAACCTGGGTCTCCTCCCAGCTGTGACCCAACACGTGACCTGGTGACCCATCTGAGGCTTGAGGCAGCTTGACCTCCAGATCTCTTGGAGCTAGGGTGATGCCTTTCTTTACAGCAAATCCATTTTGAGGCAAGACGAATTGGGATATTTATTTCTTTAGGGAAATGAGAGGTGACAGCTACGGAGAGTCCCACACACTATCCACAGGGACAGCCAGCCAGCCAGGAGACCCTGTGCCTCTCTGGACGAGTGAGGAGGGCTGGCGAAGTGGGGGATGACAGTGGCGAAGTTGATGGTCCCCAGGCTGACCTTCGTTTCTCTCTGAAGTGCCTGTAGGTAGGAATGGGCCAGTGGTAGGGACCAGCCAGGCCCTGCCACAGCCATGGCCAGGCCAGGCAAAGCGCCGGCAGCCCTGCTCGCCCTGCTGGCCGGACGCACGCCTTCCACACGGATCGGTGACACTGCAGAAATCCAATGTGCTTCCTTCCCAGCCACCCACACCCGGTGCCCCGTCCCCACTACAGAACCCGAGAACTGGCCATGCCAGGGTGGATCCTCGGGGACACCAGGCCCCCTGGCCTACAGGGCTCCCTGGGCTAACTGGATCCCGGAGACTCTGAGGTGGAGAGACTGTGGGTCCGTGTCCCAGAGTGCTGGCACCAACCCTGGAGCCCCAGGCTGGGTCCGCTCTTCCCAGGCGGTGGCCGCCACCCTCAGGTGGTGTCAGTTCGGAATGTTCCTTAGCGCTGAGGACCTGCTTAGAGGGATAAAGACCTTCTTTTCACCGTTAATTTGTTTTTCCTCTTACGATTTTTTTTTTTGGTGTGTTGTACAGCAGTATAATTTTTCACTTATTTATTCCATCAGTAGATATGGTTTGTACAATGTACAATGGTTCCATTTCAGAAAATAAAATTCAAATCATGAGAACACAGTGGTTGTTTTTTGTGTGTGTGTGTGTGTGTGTGTGTGTGTGTGTGTGTGGTCCTGGGGGTGTAATCCAGGGCCTTCACTGTAAGCATCATCCGCAGCCTACTTTTCACATTTACTTTGAGACAGGATCTTGCTAAGTCACTGGGCAACTGCAGTGTGGACTCAGACTCCCGATCATCCTGCCTCAGCCTCATAGAGTGCTGGGATTGCAGGTGTGGGCCACCAGACCAGGCTACCCTGTGGATTTGCTGCATGAAAGAGTGACATCAGATGAGTGGTCAGGGTCCCTGGCCCTGACTGCACAGGGAGCTGAGCTGCAGGCATCCAGCCTGTTGCCTTCCATTGCCGTGGTAGCCATCATTCCAAAGCAGCAGCCTGGCGCCAGGCCAGCCCCAGGCGGTCCTTTGTGTGGGCAGGTGTTACTGATCATCTGTTCAGGTGAGGAAGCAGCAGGAGTAGCCTTATATGACCAGGAAGAACCCCAGTGTGAAAACCACACCTAGGCCCGGGATCGCATTGCGGCAGAGCACACAGGCCCTTCCTGGGTTCCACACCACAAAACATGAACAGTCAAGAGCCACACCTGACACCACACCTCTGTTTCTGGCTTCCTGGGTGTGGGGCAGCCTTCATGGCCTTGAGGGTCAGCCAGGGTCGGGAATCTTTCCCAGGCCCCTCCTCCTAGCTTGACTGTCTCACTTAGCATTCTGCACTCAGCGAAGCCTCCCGGAGCTGCTGAGAGAGGAACACGGCCCAGTCAGGGCAGGCCGACCCAGAGACAGACGCTGTCCCTTCCTGACCTGCTGCCTCTTCCCACCCAGCCGCCTCACACGCTCCAATTTTTTACCAGAATTGGTCCCTCAGCTAACTCGGCTCCCGATATGGAAAGTTCAGCTGGATGAAACACAAATCACTGCAGCCTTCCCTGTTCGCTGAACCAGGAGGAAAAAAGCAGTAACTGGCTGCAGCTCTCCTGCGGAGCTTCCCTCCGAGACCCCTCCCTATGGAATTTTTTTTCTTTCAGTATTGGCGTTTGAACCCAAGGCCTTTGCACTAAACTGTATCCCTCAGCCTTTTTTTAAATTTTGAGATAGTCTTGTCAAGTTACTAAATTGCCCAGGCTGTGCTTGAACTTGCAATCCCCCTGCCTCAGTCTCCAGAGTGCTGGGCCTGCAGGTCCGTGCGCCACACCCAGCCTCTCTGTAGCTCCTGCCTCTTCTCTTTGCCACCCGCGCCTCTGGCTCCATGACTGTCAGTCACTTTGCTTCTCTCCTTTGTCTCAGCCTTTTTGACTCTGTAGAGCTGTCTGCCTTCTTCTGCTGTCTGCCTTTACTGGGGAGCAGCTGAGGATGGGCTGGAAGGCGGGCTTCGTGCGGGGTTCGTGGAGCTCCATCTCTGTACAGGGCCCTGGGCAGCAAGCTTCAAACTTGACTTCTAGGAATAAAAGTGAACCAGAGCTAGGTGTGGTGGCGCACGCCTGTAATCCCAGCTCTTGGGAGGCCGAGTCGGGGATAGCTGCAAGTTTGAGGCCAGCCTGGGCTCCACAGTGAGTTCAAGGCCAGCCTGAAATACAGAGTGAAGCTCTGTCTCAAAAAAAAAAAAAAAAAAAAAAGTGAGCCAAAGCCCTAAAGAGGGTGTCTAATACCGCTGGGGAGAAGAGGGGTGTGCATTTGAATGGAGAGGAGAGAAGCTCCTAGGATAGGGAAGGAACCTCTGCAGGGGGTAAAAAACAGTTTTTCTTGTTCCTTACTTTGTTTGCTGTACTGGGTGGGGACCGAACCCAGGGCTTTGCGCATGCTACACAAGCACCTGACCTTGGAGCTACACCCCCAGCCCTTTATACAGCTTTTATTTTGAGATGTCTAACTTCCTCTTTTACTCCTTCCAGCAATACAATTTTCCTGCATTGGCTCAAGGTAGATAACCATGGGCCTGGTGCGGTTGCATTCCTTTCCTCTCCTAGCAGAAGTTTCTCTCTTTCTTTCTCTCTCTCTCCCTCCCTCCCTCCCCTAGGCTGCTGCCATTGGTTCAGGGATGGGCACATGACCCTACGTGGACCAATGAGAGTCAGCCCTGAGATTTTTGTGGGAACTGGTGGGAAAGAGTTCTGCTGGAGCTTGGAGTTGGAGGTGTTAAATGTAAAGTGAATATGGGGACCCCTACCTATAACCCCAGCACTCTCGAGGCTGAGGCAAAAGGAATGCTGCCAAGTTCTAGGCCAGACTGGACTACATAGTGGGGCCCTGTAAATAAATAAATAAATAAATAAACATTTTAAAAATATGAGCAGCTGGGGTGACTTTGCCCCTACTGGAAGAAACCTGTCCAAGAGTGAAGGCAACACAGGAAAGGCAGCTGGAGAGTATGACTTTTCAAGAGCAGTGCCTCAGCAGTTGGCCCCAGCCAGCCCTGTAGCCCTGCGCTTGCCTGTGAACTTGCCAGTTTGTGAGCCAATAACTGCCCTCACTGGGTTAGCCCAGTATCAGTCACCTTTCCAGGGCTGAGACAAAACATGTAACATACAACATGTAGAGGGTGAAATGCTCACTTTGGCATCTGCTGTTTCACAGGGTTCAGTCCGTGGCCAGCTGGCTCCATGGCAGGACCGCCATGATGCAAGCGAAAGGTACAGGAAAGCTGCTCCCCTCCTGCAGGCAGGAAGCAGGAGTGGGGAAGCCAGAGTGGAGGGGGCGGGCGCAGATGTAAACTTCCAAGGTGCCCTGACACCTGCTTCCTCCAGCGGGGCCCCAACTCTTGACAGCCTATCCAGCTTTGAACCCACCATGGATGGACCAAAGGCCTTGAATACCAAAGTCAGCACCCTCATAAACCCCCAACCTGAAACATGACGGCCTTGGGGATCAGGCCTTCTGTACGTGAGCTTATGGGCATACTGCCTGTTTAAACCACAATAGTTGAACTGGGTGTTTCCCCTCATGTCTCTGTCCAGAGCTTGAAGTTGACAAAGCCAGCCTTGACAAATCCAGGCATCCCTCCACTTCTCATGGGATAGTTTGACAGAGTGCTGTTCTCTTGGAGGAAGTTGTCCCTCCAAATCACTTCTCTTTTAGTGCTCCCATATGACAAGGACTTGGACGAGGGAATAGGAAAACGTGCACCTATGATAGACCATGTTTAGACCTGTTTAGAATATAACCATCAGCATCTAAAGCTCTACCACTGCAGAGCTATGTGACCTCAGGCAGGCATTTTAACCTCTCTGGGCCCCAGTTTCCTCATCTGTAAAATGGAGAGATTAATAGCACCTACTAGCCAGGTATGATGGTGCAAGCCTGTAATCCCAGCACTGGGGAGGCTGAGGCAGAAGGATTGCTGCAAGTTTGAGGCCACCCTGGGCTACACAGTGAATTCAAGGCTACTGGGAACTACAAAGGAAGACCTCGTCTCAAAAAAAAAATTATTCTTTGAACTACCTAATATTTCAACAGGAAGGTGTGGTCTAGGGTCGGGTTGGCAAGCTTTTTCTGCACAGGGCCATATGGTAAAAACATCTCAATTGCAATTACTCAGCTCTGCCATGGTGCAGTGAAAGCAGAGAGAGACAATATGTGAATGAACAAGTATATCTGTATTACAATAAAGCATTATTTATAAAGGTAGGTGATGGGCTTGGTCTGTGGCCCTCTGATTCGGGGAAAGACAGGCTGGTTCCAGGCTTCTTACTGAGGCTCTGAAGGTCCCTGTTCCATGGCTTCCCTGACCTTAGTTTTCCTTTCTGGGTGGCAGAGAGGCTGCTTCTCTGCCCTGATTAGAGGTTGACTGGAGGTCAGATGAGCTCATTGCAGCTCAGGCCCGCAGGGACAAGGAGCCACAAGGTTTAGGGCCTCTTGAGGGTTCGTTGATGCAAAACAGGTTGTTGTTCCTGCCAAGGTCTGTGGAGAGAGCTGGGACCCCAGCCAGCAATTGAGTCCTGAGCACTTGTGTCTCAGGGACTACTGCAAAGGGTAACCGGACCCGTGGGTGTGGCAGTGCCTGCGGCCCCTGCCTCTTGGTGGAACAAAGGTGAGGGACCCAAAAGAAGTCTCCGATGGGCTGTGCCACTGTCCTGGTCACTGATGCCTGAGGCGTGATGCGTCCCCTGACCTCAGCTTCCCTTATTCAACAAGGCTGGGCTGGACTCTGCGTCCTCAGAGCCTCTGCTGAGCCCTCCAGGGCAGTCACCTGGGGGAGGGGCGCTTTAGAGAGCAATGGGACCTGGAAGCCAAGCCAGAGGCCATGAGGGAGGCGGTTTCTTCCTTTTCCCTGTGCCCTGTGTGCTTGAAGCTGGACTTCTGCCATCCAGATGTGCTTGGGGATAAGAATGTTAACAGTAATGATAAACAGCAGCTGCAGGGCATGGTGGTGCACACCTGTAATTTCAGGTCCTAGGAGACTGAGGCAGGAGGATCACAGGTTCTGGGCAATTCAGTCACTTACTGAGATCCTATCTCGAAACACAGAATAAAGAAAGGGCTGGGGATATAGCTCAGAGTGAAGGCCCTGGGTTCTATTCCTAGTAGCAAAAAGAAGCGGGGCATGGTGGTGCATGCTTGTAATCCCAGTACTTGGGAGGCTGAGGCAGGAGGGTCGTTGCGAGTTCAAGACCAGCCTGGGCTGCAAAGTGAGCTCAAGGCCAGCTGGAACTGCATAGAGAGACTCTCTTTCAAAAAGACCAAAAACAAACAAACAAACAAACCAAAAAACCCCACTAATATTCATGTAAGATTTTTATGAAATTTTTGCCAACATGTAAAGGTACAGCTTACTGAATTTTCTTTCTTTCTTTGTTTCTTTCTTTGTTTCTTTCTTTCTTTCTTTCTTTCTTTCTTTCTTTCTTTCTTTCCTTCCTTCCTTCCTTCCTTCCTTCTTTCTTTTTCTTTCTTTCTTTCTTTTTCTTTCTTTCTTTCTTTTTCTTTCTTTCTTTCTTTTTCTTTCTTTCTTTCTCTTTCCTTCTTTTTGCTGCATTGGGGACAGAGGCCAGGGCCTTGTACATGCCAGGCAAGTGCTGTACTGTGATGCTACCATGCTGGGCTCAGAGCTTCTTTTTTTTTTGAGACAGGATCTTTTTAGTTCAGGCTGGCTTCAAAGTTGTGGCAATCCTCCTGCCTCAGCCTCCTGAGTGCTGGGATCACAGGTGCGCATCACCACGCCCAGCTCAGTCTTGGTTTTGAAGATGAAAACTAGGGTGTGAAGACCTGATTCCTCCAAGGTCCACAGTACAGGTGTAGTCTTCAGGGAAGGTGATTTGCTGTCCTGTTTGATCCTGGCTTGAAGTCTCACTGTAACCCCACACAGCCGGCCCTCTACTTCTGAGGATGCAGAGCCCGGAAGATCCACAGGATCAATTTAAGGGATTTGAGCATCCTTACCAAGCAAAATGAGCCAGATGTGGTGGCATACACTTAGAGTCCCAGCACTCAGGAGGCTGAGGCAGGAAGATCACTGCAAGTTCAAAGCCAGACTGAACTGCACAGCAAGAACATCTCAAAAAAAAAAAAAATTGCGTAAGATTAATTTTGTCTTCAAGGTGCAGAAACATGTCTGACAGACTCATGTTTATTCTTTAGAATATTTCTATTGGTGAATTATTAATTTTATGAGTTTTATTATATTAAATAATAGGTACTTAACAGAAAAAAATCACAAAAATATTGAATTTTTAATATTTATTGTTTGTAAAAAAGCATGAAAATTTTCAACATTGACTGTTTTTTGGTGTACTAAGTCTAAAAAAGAACAACACAAATAAATTCTTATATAAACTACAATGAAAATACCAATAGTGGGCTGGGCATGGTGGGCCGCACACAAGACCAGTCTGAAAGGAGTAATGAGGTCCCATCTCAAAAAAAATTAAAAAGCCCAACAGCACTCTATAAAAAAAAAAAACTTTACTTCAAGTACCACACCCAAGGCAGTCTGCATGCCTGAGAACTACACGCTCCAAGCACGTGTCTTATACTGACAGTGCTTGTGCTCAGCTTTCCTTTCCTCTGAGGCAGTCTCGTCAACTCTCTTCCCGTTTGTTCGGAGCTTGCTACTATACTGTGTAATGCACATGTAGCAGGGAAATCAATAAAACGAAGTATCAAATATGTAACAAGGGCTTAGAATAGACAACATTTTCACATCAGCTGTGTACTTGCTTACAAAACCTGAAAGACAACATGAAAACTAAAAGCCTATGTGAACAGCAGTGTAAAAGGCTACTGCATAAGTAAGTTTGCTTTCAGCCATCACCCCCAAGGCCGTCTTCACACCTAACAGCCGCATGCTTGTGTACACGTAGTGCTTACACCGGTAGCACGTATGTTTTGTTTTTCCATACTTTCCCATGGAGCACAGTTGACCTTTCTGTTTTCCGGTTACCCTAATAGGTCTTTGTGATATTGCCCCTGCCTGCTCACCTGTCAGCTCACTAATGTGCCCCACAATTTTTTACGTAGTTCCCTGGGCAGAAACATTTTGCTTTTCCTCTGCTGTAAATGATCTTTGATGAGCTCCAGCCCCAATCCTCTAAGAAAATTTCTCCATGCTATTTTGCACTTGTTATTTTCTTTGTAAACTCTCAAACTAGTTATGCCACACATGTTTAGGGTCAAGTAAAACAACCACGGGCCAATGCTTTGTGCTTCAGGTGGCGTCATCCTTGCTTCATATCTCAGCAACTACATCTACTCTGCCTTGGGTTTTGTTGTAGAAAGTTTCTATCCCAGGCTTCCATTTTCTCAGGTTTCCCTATCAATATTTCCGTCATGGTGAAATGTTGTCATCAGCAGTAGCAGTGTTGTAGTCAGGGTTTGCAAGGGAATAGATTTTAGGCAGGACACATAATTTATAGGATTATTTTATAATATTCACCCCAAAAGTCAAATGCAGAGGAATGCGCGAGATCTATCCATGGACTAAAGACCCAAAGAATCCAGCTGAGGTGGTGGATACCATGGCAATGTCCTGCACAAATCCAGCTGAAGACTTAGAGCCCATGGCAATGTCCTGCACAAGTCTAGCTGAAGACCTAGGGTCCAGGGCAATGTCCTCCGCCAGTCCAGCTGGAGGCCAAGAGCCCACAACAACATCTCATCCAAGTCTGTATGAAGGACCTGCACTGGGAAGGCCCAAAGGTCAGTGGTGAAAGCTAGAAAGTCTGTGCCAGTGGGAAGGAGGATCTGTGTCAGCAGGCTGCGAGATCTGCACTGGAGCCAGGAAGTGATGGTCCAGGTAAGGCCCAGAGCTCCCACAAAAAGAATCATGGCCAACCTCAGTGACAGGGAGGTCCTGAACGCCTCCAAAGATAAGAACAGCTGAGTTCATATCAGGAAAACCAGCTCAACGAGCTTCTCTAGGAGAATCAACAGCACCCCATCTTCCCCTCCAGTTCTGCTTTTATGCTGTTGGCAACAACCCTCAGGTGGGCCTTTCACATCCAGCACCATGCTGACTCAGTTTAACTGGGTGTTACAAGTTGACCAGTTAATTCACAAGTTTGTTTTCATTTGCCATATAGGAGGCCAATGTCATATCACTCTGAAATCCAACCACTGCACTATCCAGTTCTCTGCTTTGAAATTGCATTTCATCTGGAGTGTCTGGTTTGCTCCTGTGTACAATTCTGCACTGGTCAACTTGTGGTCTGTTATCAAATGTAACATCAGTTGGAGATCCGTGAACCAACTGCTGAACATCACATTCCGATTAACTTGGGAGATGGGAGCAGCAAGTCTGTCCACAGCATCATTCTGCTTATTGCTATACCATTAAGGGTCTGATGGCTGAGTTCCAGGATAAATGCCTAAATGGAAAGTCTCATAAGTCTTTGCATCAACACAGATGTAAATTTTTATGCCATATTTTGGCCTATTGATTTTCCATAAGTCTTTTATATTCCTGTGACCACCATGACGAATCCCTACTAAGTACGGTAGACCCATGAGTGCTCTCAGTCCAGCTAGTGAGGTGGCATAATAAATGTATTTTTGGAGATGGCTATTGGTGCACACAGAACGTTTTACTTGCATGTCAGCCTTTGTGTATTTCACAGCGTCTTGTAGCGTTTATTCTTTTACAATTTCCAGCACTGAGTGGTGGTGCTGAGGCATTCTGTCCAATACCTTTCACTCTTGCCAAGACCCTCACTATATTTTCAGACCTAGATCTAATGTTGGGTGGTTCCACGTGGTTATGTGGCCATTTCGCAACATTTAACTACTCAGGTATGAACTGGTGTTGCTGTTTTCTTTGTCATCTGAATCAAGGACTCTGCATTCCCTGTGTTTGTATCAGTCCTTTCTTGCTCCAGTTCACTGCTGCAGGAATTTTGGTTCACATGGCCAAGGTCAAAATCATCATCCCCATCAACATTATCATCCACCCACACCACTCTTCTGTTATGAAAACGTGCATTGTACTGTGATGGGTCATCTTTATCGTCCATGCATGAATAATCTGATGATTCACTTTTGACCTCCTGCAAAACTTGCACATCTGGTTTTTCATGTGCCATTGTACTGAATTGGGCTACTTCTACCAGAAAAAAAAAATTTTTTTTTAAACAGATCCTAGAGTGATATGGGTCTATTGGACCTTCTGTGATGCTCAGGTAAATATCTGCAAAACAAAGTTACATGGAGCATAACAGGGGTAAAAACCCTATTGTGCTACTTTTGCACATGTGCACACACCTTGCCTTCATCATACCAACTGAGTAAACACATAGATGGCTTCCTGTCTCCCTCAGGGAAAGGTACTGAGGTACAGTCAGCCACTATTACGCTAAAGTAGAAATTTAAAACACAAAAGTATAGAGTGGGACTCCTGTACCCAGCAGCCATCTCAGATCTGACATCCAATCCCAGACCTCAGAAGGCTGAGTCAGGAGGACCACACCAAGTTTGACGTCAGTCTGCGCTACATAATGAGTTCAAGGCCAGCCTAGACTATACAGTGAGACCCTGTCTCACAAACAAAGTGGTGATATCCACAGAGCATCCTGGAACCAAGCCCCTGTGGATAACAAGGAAAAACTTGGACTGTATGATTCCATTTCTATGAGATTTCTAGAAAAAGCCAAAGGCTGGAGACATAAAACATCGCCCAGGTTGGCTGGGGCTAGAAACAGAGTTTGACTCTCAAGAGGCACAAGGCACTATTTCTGGGTGATGAATGTCCACATCCAGGTAGGAAGGGCGATGACATATTATAAGCGAATTAAAGCTCATTGAATTGTACACTTATAACGGGGGAACTGAGGGTGACGTAAATTACAACTGCATCGAGCTATCCTGCTGGGAGGGATGGTGCATCCTTGTAAATCCCAGCACTCTGGGAAGCTGAAGCAGGAGGATCACATGTCTGCGTCCAGCCTAGTGAATTTAACCACTTAGTGAGAGCCTGTCAAAAAACCAAAAAATCCTCGAAACCCCAAACCACACTCATCTAATCTTCACCCACTGCCTCCCTGTCCTATACGTAAGGTGGGGGTGACCATCCCTCCCCTGCCCATCCCCCACGGTGGAGAAGCTGCGGTTGTTAGGATGTGCGCACCCTTCCAGCTGTCCCCGATGCTGAGGGGCTATCTGCAAAGGCGACATCCGAAGCAATCCAGATCCTGTTTTGCTTTGCACATCCGACCCGCCGCCTGCCGGGCTGGGAGCCACGCGTGGCGGATGCACCGGCCCTGAACTCTGGCCCGAGCCGTCCCCAGAGGTGGCCCTGGCCTTTCAGTTTCCACGCTTGTTTATTTTCAAAGAAATGTTGCCAGACCAAGTGGCCACCCCTGCCCTTTTATGATTTGTTTCATGAGAGAGTTTTCAGGCGGAGAGAGGCGAGGTAACAAGGTCAGTAGCCAATCTATCTGCCGGCAAAAAATTGCAAGACACCCTTGCTGGGGGGCTCGAGGGGTGCGTGGGGCAGGTGGCTCAGCTGCACAGTGGGGTGAGAATATCCCCTACCCCAGAACCCCAGAAATGACGAGCCATTCATAATAATTACACTCACCAAACAGTGCTGGGACAACTGGGCATCTGTGTGGGATGATGACGACCCCAGGCCTTGGATCACATCACAGAATCCCTCGAAATGGACTAGAGGCCAATGTGTAACACAGCAAACCAAATTTTTTTCTTTTCTCTTGGTTTTTTGAGATAGGGTCACACTCTGTAGTTCAGGCTGGCCTTGAACTCAAAGCAGTCCTCCTGCCTTAGTGTCCTGAGTGCTGGGATCATAGGCATGCGTCACCATATCTGGCAAAACCAATGCTTTTAGGTGAAAAATATAGATGAAAATGTTTGTGATCTCAAATTAGACAAAACTTCTTCTTTTAGACATTACATCAACGTATTAACTGTAGCCAGGCATGGCGGCACACAATGTAATCCCAGCACTTGGGAGGCTGAAGTAGGAGGATCACTGAGACTTTGAGCCCAGCCTGGGCCTCAAAAAAAAGGGTTGGGATGTAGCACAGTCAGAAGGCCCTGGGTTCAGTCCCAGTGAGGAAGCGGGGCGTGGGGAGAGGATATGACCTTACTAGGTGGTTAGGCTGAGCCCGAGCCCTGGACTCACAGGAGCCTCCTGCCCCAGCCTCCTGAGTAGCTGGAACCATAGGCTCAGGCCAACAGGCCTGACTCAGGGCTGCTGAAGTTTTTTGCAAATGTGGCCTTGGACTTTATGCTCCCACTGGCTGTGTGTGAAAGCCCTAGGCACTCTGTCCTCAGACACAGCCCACGTATCGACACGCCCTCCACAGCCCACTGGCCACAGCCCCAGGTCTTTTCTATTATTTATTTGGAGACAGGGTCTCAATAAGTTGCCTAAGTGGGAGTTGAACTTGAGATCCTCCTGCCTCAGCTTCCAAAAGTACTGGGATTACAGGAATGGCCCACCATGCTAGGCATCCTCAGTCTTTTTATTTATTTATTTATTTATTTATTTATTTTTTTTGTCTTTTTGAGGCAGGGTCCCACTATGCAGTTGAGGCTGGCCTTGAGCTCACTTTGTAGCCCAGGCTGGTCTTGAACTCACAAAGATCCTCCTGCCTCAGCCTCCCAAGTGCTGGGATTACAGGCGTGAGCCACCACGCCCGGCCCTCAGTCTTTTTAGATCTCCTGTCAGGAGGTCCTGATACCTCACTGTGGTTTTAATTTGCATTTCCCTAAAGGCTAATGATGATCAGTATTCTGCATATGCTTTGTGCCTTCCATACTTTTTTTTTTTTTTTGAGATAGGGTCTCCCTAAATTGCTAA
This sequence comes from Dinomys branickii, assembly GCA_004027595.1. NCBI lineage: Eukaryota > Metazoa > Chordata > Mammalia > Rodentia > Dinomyidae > Dinomys > Dinomys branickii. Next base: position 90,814 of record PVLD010003894.1, read on the forward strand.
ATTGCTTAAACTGGTCTGGATCCTCCTGCCTCAGCCTCTCAGAATGCTGAGATTACAGACACATGCCACCACCTGACTACAGGTCCTGTCTTAAAACAAAAAAGCGTCACAGATTTCCTATAACGTTAAACATCAGATTACACCACGACCTAGCTGTTCAACTCCCAAGTAATAAAGCTGTACAGAAACCTGGATGTGGATGTTTATAGGGGCCTTATTCATGATCACTCCAACCTGGAAACAACTGAAATGACTTTCCACTGGTGATAAGAAAAACAAACGACAGCACATTCATGAGATGAAATGCTACTGAGCCACTGGGCACGGTGGTGCATGCCCATCATCTCAGCACTTGGGAGGCTGAAGCAAGAGAGTCGTGAGTTCAAGGCCAGCCTAAGCAAGTTAGGAAGATTTTTTCCCAAAATTTAAAAAATAAAATGTAAAAATGGCTGGGGATATAGCTCAGTGCAAAGGCCCTGGATTCAATTCCCAGTACCACCATCACAAAAGAAGAAGAAGGAGGAGGAGGAGGAGGAGGAGGAGGAGGAGGAGGAGGAGGAGGAAGAGGAGGAGGAAGAGGAGGAGGAAGAGGAGGAGAAGGAGATGGAGAAGAAGAAGAAGAAATACTATATAGCAATAAAAAATAATAAACCTTAGAGGCATACAATAAGAAAACACGAACATGGATCTGTTATCCTGGGTGAAGGAGGCCAGACTCAAGGCCAATTACTGAATGATTGCATTTATTTATGCATGCATGCATTTTGAGACAGGGTCTCTCTATGCAATCCAGGCTGGCCTCAAACTCAAGATCCTCCTGCCTCAGCTTCTCCAGTACTGTGATTATAGGCACATGCCCCTATACCTGTCTTAGTTACTTTTCTCTTGTTGCTGAGACAAAATACACAAGACCCAAGGTTAAATGAGGAAAGGCTTATTTAGCTCAGTGTGTAGAGTTTCAGTCCATAACTGGCAGGCTCTAAGGCAGGGTGGATGGCAGAGGGGCAACTGTTGTGGTAGACAATACCAAAAGTAACAAGAGCAAAAGAGAGAGTGACAGGGGCCAGGGATATAGCTGAGCAGCACAGTCCCTGCCTCGAAAGCACAAGGTTCTAAGTTCTATTCCTGGCACAAAAAACAAACAAACATAGAGAGAGAGAGAGAGAAGACTCTTTCTGTCCCTTACCCTGTATGCAGGCTGCCCGCCCTAGGGCAGGTGTAGCGCTCAGATCTACAATCCCAGCATTGGACCATGAAGCAGTGACCAACTCTAGATTCAGCTGCCTATGAAAAGCCTGTTTCCCCCAAGACTGTGTGAGGCTGTGGGGGGACAACCAGACACAAACTGTAAAGACCTGGCTTTATTATGGATTTATTTACTGAGACGCCGTATTGCCCTGTTGCCTCTCCTAAGCTTAAACCATCCTCCTGGCTCATGGTGCTGGGGGCTTCTTTCCAGGCTTCTGCAGAGCTTCCATGGTGCCGAGTTCAAAACAGACCCGAGAGGGAGGGAAACAAATACAAAACCATATCCAAGGCAGGTGGCAGAGATAAGGTCTAACAAACCTAAAGGATTCTGGGACAGATGAGAGATGGTACTGTATCCATGAAACCCGGGCAGCTAACGCTCCCTCCGAAAAGGAAGGAGAGAGAAAGATCAGAGAATAAGAGAAACCTCTAAGAAAGTGTTGTTTATTTTGTTTTGTTTTGAGACAGGGTCTTGCTCTATAACTCAGACTGGCCTCCAGCTCACCATATAGCGGAGGCTGGCCTTGGACGGGGGTGCATATGTGGGCTTTGCACTCTAGGATTCAACCCGCCTCAGACTGAAAATATTTGGAAAAGACCCTGCACCCGTAGTGAGCACTACAGACACTGGGCAGGGGGTAAACAACTATTTACACGTTTACATTGTATTAGGTATGATGAGTCCTCTGGGAATAAATGACTATCTACAGGCTGTGTGTAGGTTCTCAGCAAATACTGTCATGTTATGTAAAAGACTTGGGTTTCTGTAGCTCAGGGTTTGGGGGGAGGGGATGCCTGTACCAGAGCCCTTCCAAAGGCATCAGGGAGGGGCTAGCATGGAAATAAAGTTTGCACCCAGCACTAAAAAAAAAGAAACAAAGAAACAAGGAGAGAGAAACAAATTTGGGGAAACAAATTCAATGTTGAACAGAAGTTCCAGAGAGAGTAGAAAAAATGAGAAGGGGCTGAGGGCAGAGCTCAGGGGTGGAGCGGGTGCCTAGTTAGGATGGGAGAGCGCAAATCCTCAGCGGGAGGACGAAATGGAGGGAGGGAGCGAGCAAGGGAGGGAGGGAACGAACTAGGGCGTGGCAAAGAGCCTGGACAATAGTGAGTGATCTGTCAGTCACAGAAAGCTGTCAAATCACAGACGAGATGCAAACGCAGGACAGCTTTCCACGCCCAGATCTGATGTCAAAAGAAGACGCCACTGACTTGGTAGCCACTGCCCTCTTGTTCTTGCAGTGGCCCGTTCTGCATGCAGGGCGTGTCTTTAGAGCACTTTTTCCGTGCTCTCTCTCTCAATCTCTCTCTCTCTCATTAACCTTAAATAAATGTTGCATTTCCATCTTCATCCATTGTCCCGTCCGATTCTTTGAAGGGGATAGGAAGACCATGGAAAGCACCGCGGGCCACTACACTGTGCCGTAGCCGAAGGAAGGAAGGGAGGGACAGAAGAAGGAAGGACGGAGCGAGCCAGGAGTGATGGCTGGCTCAGGAGGCTGAGGTAGGAGGGTGGCCAGGAGTTTGAGGCCAGCTTGGGCTCCCTGCCGCCCAGCCAAAAAAAAGTAAAATCTAATGAGTCAAAAGATGTCTGAAATGGATGATTGTAAAATATAACTATTTTCAGAAAATAACAAAAGTAATAAAAATATTTCTAGAGGTGACCACAAGGGAAGTGATGGCCTATAGGGGCAGGAATGGGGAGAGGCAGAGAGAAGAATGCCGTATTTTTGTGGCACTGAGGATTGAATTAGGGCCTCTGTACTGAACTACAACCCCTTTAAAACAAAACTCTTTTTTTTTTTTTTTTTGGTCTTTTTGAGACAGGGTCTCGCTATGCAGTTCAAGCTGTCCTTGAGCTCACTTTGTATCCCAGGCTGACATGCACTCGCAACGATCCTCCTGCCTCAGCCTCCCAAGTGCTAGGATTGCAGGCATGCACCACCACGCCTGGTTTCTCTCTCTTTCTTAAAATTCCGAGGGTCTTGCTAATTGTCCTGGCCAGGCTCAAACTTTCGATCCTGACTCAGTCCCCCAGCATGCTGGGATTACGGGCAGCACCGCCAGCCTCGGTGACCCTGTTCCCTAGCAGCCTCTTCATGCCACATACATACATCTCATCACCATCTCAAGCTTTCTTCTTGGAGTGTGACTTTCACTGTGCTGCTAGAGTAAAGGTAACTGTAGGTTACTTTAGTGACCACGTATGACTTGTCCTTGGCCACCTGGAGTTTGCCCTTTCTCATCTGGGAACATTCCTAACTGGGGGTCTGTACTTTTTACGGGGTTGGGGACATTGAGATAGGGCCCTTTATGCAGTTCAGGCTGGTCTTCAACTTTATGTAGCTGAGGCTAGAACTCATGGTGAGTCTCCTGCCTCAGCCTCCCCTGTGCTGAGTACAGGCATGTGTCACCACCGCATAGGTTGGATTTTAATGATCTTTTTTGGTTCCATTTTCTGGGTATCTCTGCTGACTACTGTCTTCTCACGCTCCTCCTGTGTGCTTAGTTTTATAGCCTCAAAGACTGGTTCTTTTTCTAAACTTTCCATTCCTAGTATGTTTGTTAAGTCTGTAAAATTGACAGCCAACCTAGCTATCTCTCAACACCTGGCTCACATTTAGAACACTAAATAGGCAGTGTTCCATTATATGGCGTATTTTAGGAATTCCCAGGCATTGACATTATATTGCTTCTGCTGTACATTGGGGTTAAGATCCTCACCCCCCTCGATGGTGATTGAACCCAGGGCCTTGCGAGTGTACTGAGCTACAGGAATTGTCCTCCTTTTGACAAAGCAGAAAACTGGCTCAGAATTTTCCCTTTGTAATTATCTAGGACCAGGTGTGCTGGCCAAACTGCGCAGCAACAGCCACAGCCTTTGGACTGCACGCGGCGGCGGAGTCTGGAGCAGACAGCTGGGCTCCAGCCGGCTCTGCACAGGGAGGAAGCCCTTGGGTCTGCTTCGCACGCTAGGCAAATCTCTTAAGTATTCCACGACCCAGTCTTTGCATTGATTAAAAGTAATGGTGACAACAGCCACGACACCCCGCACAATCAGAAAGGTGCTTTGAGCACTCAGTTCCGGGCCCGGCAGAAAAAAGCTGCCAGCTAGAGAGGAGCCCTACCCCCGCCCACCACGTGGAGGGTCCGCCCCTCCCGCCCCGCCCACCCGCAGCCAGGCGGAGCACCGGTCCCCTAGCCGGGGGCAGACCCGGCGGCGGGGCTCCAGTCGCCGTCCCCGAAACCCAGACAGCCTGTAGCCGGCGTCCTACGGCTCCCGGGTCCACCCGGAGGGGAGGGGGCGGTGGCTAGGGGCGGGGCAGAGAGGCGTGGCCTCCCATTTGTTTTTTTTTTTTTGTCCGCCTAAATAAGGGGCAGTTTTCCTGTACCTTTAAGAGGCGGGTGCGGGTATCCGATTGGCTGAGTGCTCCCGTGACGTCACGCCGGGGCCGACGCCCTCCCCTGCCGCGCTGCCGCGCGCCCGCGGATAGTCCGCGCGCGGGCCGGGCCGGGCCGGCGCCCCTCAGCCTTGCAGCACCGGGTCGCTCCAGGTCCCGGGGGATGCCCCGGCCAGGGCCCGCTCATGGCCGCCGACGTCTTCATGTGCTCCCCTCGCCGGCCCCGCAGCCGGGTCCGCTCCGTGCTGCTCGAGCCGCCCGAGCCGGAGGACGACGACGACTCGGACACGGACGAGCAGTCCCCGCCGCCTGCCCCCGGCTCGGCCCCCGCGGCCCGGGCCCCCGCGAGCGCCGCGCCGCTGCCGCCCCGGACCGGCTCGGGTCGAGAGGAGCCTCCGCGCCGCCAGCAGATCATCCACAGCGGCCACTTCATGGTGTCTTCGCCGCACCGCGAGCACCCGCCCAAGAAGGGCTACGATTTCGACACCGTCAACAAGCAGACGTGCCAGACCTACAGCTTCGGCAAGACCAGCTCCTGCCACCTGTCCATCGACGCCTCGCTCACCAAGCTCTTCGAGTGCATGACCCTGGCCTACAGGTAGGAACCGGCCGGACCCAGTCCCAGAGGGGGGGGGGTCTCCCTTTGACACGCCGGAGGGCTGGGCCGCCGAGACCCGGGGGCTTCGCGCGATCCGTGGAGAGGAGGTGTGGGTCGGGGTCTCCAGCTGCGAGAGACACCGAGGTCCTGGCCTCTCGAAGTGAGCTGCGCTCTGCTTCTTCCGGCTTCTCGCTCCCTATCCAGGTCCTGGCCCCTGGGGCTAGGGGGCACAGGTCTGGGACAAGAAAGGGTGCAGGTACAGCTGCACCTCGTGTTACTCGGCGTTGTTGCCCTGTCCCTCGAGTGTGCAGTACCCAGCGGTGGTTAAGACCACCTGTCGAGACCGGCTGTGGCCCTGGCTCCATTATTTAATGATTGTGTAACACCTTAGAGTCTGCTTCCTCCTTTAGGGAGAATGACAGGAGTCTCTGCCTCCAGGGGGCTCTTGTGGGGATGGACTGAGATGGGAGGAGTGCTTATTTCAGTGCCTGGCACGGAGTTAGGTGCTCCATAAACGTTAGCTACTTTTTTTTTTTTTTTAAACATTACTGGAGATTGAACCCAGGACCTTTCCCCCTGAGCTACCTCCACCCTTTTAATTTGTATTTTTTATTTGGAGACAAGATCTTGCTAAATTTGTTAAGTTTCCTCTGGCCGGGTTGGAATTTGCAACCTTGCTTTTAGCTTCCCAGGGTGCACGGATTAAAATATTAGCTACTTTTCACATGGTATCTGCGCCAAGAGACTGGGCCCCCCACAACCAACTGACTGGAAGGCCCTGAGGAGGGACAGCGGGGCTCTCAGAGGGATCTGTGGCTTCCCTGAAATGTTATATAAGGAAGATGGCCGTGTCCAGGGCAGAGAGCCCAGATAGCATCCTGACATTTGGATGGAGCTCAGAGTTGAGTCTTTTTTTTCTGTTACTATCTTCATTTTTTTGAGACAGGGTCTTCCTACTCTGTAGTCTTGGCTAGCCTTGAACTCACTATGTAGCCTACACAGGCCTCTAATCCCTGGTGGTCCTCCTGCCTCAGCCTCTCGGAAGCTGGGATTATAGGCACGTAGCACCATGCTGTGCTGGAGACCCATTTTTTCTAAGTAACAGAAATCCCTGGCTCTGCAGCTTAAAACCTCTCTCTGCTCTCTTCCTTCCCCAGGGATATATTAGGTATTTGCTTCAGGTGACTTTTGCCTCCGCTGTAAAGTTCTTTGGACTGGCTGCAGTGACCTGAGCAGCCCAGCCCCCCACAGAGCTGGTGATGCGATCCCTGCTGAGTGGGGCTTCAAGTGTTGGTATCCTTGAGGCCCTGCTGCCTAGCCCCGCTTTCTGGGCAGCCCAGGAAGTGTCCTGGGAGACTCTAGTGGCAGTGCAAAGAACGGGAGGAGTATTTTCCCGGCCCCTTTTTTGGAGAGTGGTGAGCCGCTCAGAGAAATCCAAGTTAAAACACTGCCTTTAGCTGAATTTAACTTGCTGCTTGGCCCCGATGACATTTTCCCCTGCAGAATAAATGACCAGTCACCCTCTTTTCCTGTTGTATTCCTAAAATGCACCCCTCACCCGTTTCCCCTTGCAAAGTCTGACCTCACAATGGTCCCAGAGCTCTTCCTCCTGTACCCCTGACGTGGCACGTCCGGCAGTCTCTGCCCCGGTTCTCAGGTCCTGCCAGTCCAAGCTGGCATCAAGCCTGTGAAGATGTTCTGCTTTTAAAAAGACAAATGGCTCTGAGGTTGCAGCCCGGGCGCCTTTCAGTCTCAGATTTTGAGCACTTTTCTTTGGCATCAGGCTCCACTAGGTTGTAGCGTAAACTCTGCCTTGAGAAAAAGCCTTTCAAACAAAACTGGAGGTGAAAGACAGGAATGTGTTTTATTAAGAGAACTTAATCCTCTTCTTTAACATAAACTTCTGTAAGGAGGGGGGTGAATGCTGGCATCACAGGAGGTTCAGCCTCGGAAGCTCTCACCTAAGCAAGCTCTGCTAAGGGAAAAGTAAGCTGGGCCCCCTTGGCCCTTCGTTTGGGTAACCTAGAGGCCTATTGAGTCCACCAGGGAATTTTTGTAATGACTTTTTTGTTTCCATTTCTTTCAAAAATGTTTTGGCAACTGTCCATTGCTCAGTCAACTTTCTCGATTGCAAATGCACCGCTGGCTTGGTGCTGCTTCACCTGGCCGGCTATCAGCCTCCCTGCCAGCGGCGTTGCTTTCATCACTGCCCCTCCTGCCTTGGGTCTGCTGCCACGCAGGCCCGGTGGGCCCCTCTAGTGAGGTCCCCCTGAGATGCTCTTTGTCTGTGTGAGGCCGAGTTGGCCTTGCCTGAGTTTTGCCGGCAGCGTAGAATTTGGTACAGATGGGCAGAAAAGCTGGAGAGAAGCGTTTGAGCCCACGACCTCAAGTGGGCTCAAAAGTGTTTGGCATTTAGAGAAGTCAGGTTAGGCGCCTTAGGAGAAAGACCAGCCTCAGAGCGGTTCTGAGTTCCCACCCAGCCGGGGGAGAGCCTGCGCCACTGCCCTGCACAGGGCTTCTGCTTGGGCTGAGAGCAAGGCCAGCTGGTCTCCTCCTCTGTGGACCGTTTTCTGGCCTCGGTCCCTTCTAACTTCAGCTTCCTGTCTGTCCCCTGGCCTCTTGGTTCTGGCTGCTTAACCCTCCCTGGTACACTCTGTGCTGGTTTTTTTTTTTTTTTTTTTTTTTTTTGGTTTGATTTGGTTTCCTGTTAACTGCTGCCTCCCAGCTGTTTCCAGATGAGGTTCAACAGCTCTGTGGGGAGGAACCAAGTGCAGGGGAAGTTGTGGTTATTTTTTACCCAGTCTGGAGAATTGGAATCAGGATCCTGAACGTGGGCTGTTCCAGAACATGCAAAAGCTTTCATTCCTGATGTCTGGCCAGGGCTGACTTTAGGGGCCGGTGTCTGGGGACTATGCAAGCGTGTCCAGCAGCCTGTCTGTCTGGGAGGTTCCCGTGCAGGCAGGACCACTGGATTCCCTTTGCGTGCAAAGTGTACTCAAGTGTAGCTGCCTGGAGGGGGAGGTTGTCCAGGGCGAACTTAGGTGGTGGTGAGAGCAGCCTGTGGCTCAGCCCTCCGGACCTGTCTGCTGCTCTCCAGTGGGTGGCTAAGACTTCCCTGCGGTGGAAGTGGGGATTAACTGAGCTCATGTCTGTGAATGTGTCCAGACCTGGCATAGTACAGGCCAGAGGAGGTCTCTCCAACTGAATGTCTCCCGGGAGGATGGTGAAATTTCAGTCCTTGTTTAGTTGACAGTGGCTGTGATCCCAGGTTTCCCATCTGTAACCTGAACATCATGCCCCACTCCCTCGGGGTCTTTCCCTTGAGTGCAGCTCTTGCCTGCCTGCCGGATCCATGCTAAATGGGAGCATTCTTGACTTGCCTGGTCCTTCCCAAGCCCCACAATGGAGCCATGCACTGTGGAATAGTTCCTGGTTCCCACCCCCTTAACATTTTAAGGAATGTCACGCGTGTACACCTCCTGCCTAGACACTGAGCACATCCAGTGTAGAGCTCTCTGTGACTAGGTTTGCTTCCACTTCTCTGCTTTTATCAGCCTGTTGTCTGGGAGGCTCAGGGTGAATGTTTCAGAGGGTAGAGGAAGGAGAAGGGCTTTTTCTGTAGAGATAACCAGTTTTCTGGAAGTGACTTCGCCTTGAGTGGATGTTTGAGGAGACTGGTGAGGAGCTGCAGCTTAGCCCTGGAATATGAGTGTCCAGGTGTGGTCCCCACGTGGTAACCCTTTGTCCATGACTCAAGGTCCGAGGCTGTACCCAACCCACGGGATAGCAAAGCCCAAAGGCTTAGAGCACTAGGCCCTTCAAATTCTAACCTTTCTCTAGAGGAGCCTTCTGCTGAGGGTGTGGTGACAGTTGCAAGTGGGTGTCATTCCCAGGGGGACTGGTTTGACCTGACTTCCATACCAAAGATAAGCCATTGTTCTTCTCTTGCGCCCTGGCTAGTCTTTAGTGATGGGATAGTGTGCCCATTGGGCGAGTACTAGCACTGGAGCCTAGCCTGGACAATTTTGCAAGACCCTGTCTCAAAAATAAAATATCCTGGTGATGCAGCCCAGGCAGAGGTCCTAGGTTCAATGAGCAGCACCCGTGTTTGTCTTCTGCCCTTCTGCTGTCTGGGACCAGGCTTCCATTTTACATGGGAGCGGACTGTAACTGCTGCCAGGTGAAAGGCAAGGAGGTGTTGGCAGAGCCAGAGAGAGAGTGTGGGTGAAGAAGACAGGGAGAAGCTGGGGGGTTATTTGTTAGGGTGAAAGGAGATGCGCACTGAGCGAGCAGTGGTGGTGAACACATGGCGCCTGTGTTATTGTGTTTTTAAGACCTCAGTATTCAGGTCTAATTGCATTGTTGGCACTTTGCAATAAATACATGGGTTTTGGGTTGCAGTTTGGCCCTTTTTCTCTAAAAGGTTCGCCATCACCGCTCTAGATTCTTTTATGACCTTAAGCAGCTCCCACAATACTCTGGGGTGGAGGTGGTGGAATCCTTGATTTTTAGATTAAGGAAAGCAAACGTGAGCTCAGAAGGTAACTTGCTGTGTCCCTGAGGTTAGACTACCTGTCCAAGAAGTCTCTTGCACTGAACAGTCACCCCTGTTGACCTTTCGCAGGAGCCCGGCCTTATATTAGGAAGCACACTCAGTACCTCCACTCCTGGGAGAAGAGAAGGCCTTGGGCTGCTGCGGCCCCCTTGCCCTCCCATGGGGACATCCTGCTTCCCTCAGGAAACTGCTACTCTCACTTTCCCTGAGTGGGTGCGGTAGTGTCCCTCTGCCCCACCTGACTGGACCTGGTGTGGTACCCAGCCCACCTGCCACGCTCACCTGTGACCTTCCCAGGAGCCCCACAGCATCACAGATAGACCGGGCACTAAGGAATATTCAAGGTGTTACCAAAAAAATACATGAATACTTACACTTTAAAAAAATTATCACAGTGAAAGATATGTTGCCATTAACCCCCTCAAAATCTTCCTTCTTGCTTCAGACACACTTGTCCCATGGTTTTTGCCCCTTGCTGAAGCAGTTCTGGGTGTCCTGTTTCTCAGGGGTTTTTAGTTGTGCAGAAAGTGGTGTGAATGATGGCATAAACGCCTCAAAGCCAGGGGGATGTTTTCCAAGGCAATTCATGGCAACTTGTCTTTTACTGTAACACATTTTATTTAAACATTCACTGTATGTTTAAATACAGTGGTGAACCACAGCAAATGTAGAATTATAAAGGGGCACTGGGAGCCACCTTATTTTTGACTGGTTCTGCTAAGGTCACATGTGTGGATTGTGCTTCTGGAGGTGTCGATGTGGGGTGGGGCGGTAGGAAAAGCTTTGTTGGGTGGTGTTTGTGCTGCAGTGACTGGGACCAGTGTGAGGGGCCCTTCAAGCATGCTGTGTCCTGGTCCACAGAGCTTGAGATGCCTTACCTGGTGTGTCCGTCAGCTTCCATCGCCGGACTGAGTAGCCGACAGGCGTGGCTTAAAGGGGCAGAGGGTTATTTTGGCTCATGGTTCAGAGGTGTCAGTTCATGGCCACTGGCTCGGAGCAGAAGCGTTATGGCAGAGGGCCGCTGCTCACCATGGCTGCTGGCTGCTGGGAGGCACAGAGATGGAAAGAGCCTGGGAAGAAAGACATCCTCAGAGACACCCCGGTGACCTACATCCTCACCTCTGAACAGCCGGCCAGTTTACTGAATTAATGCGTTGATAAGGCAGAGCCCTCACTACCCAGGCCCTTCTCTGGGGCCCATGTTTGCACATTGTTGCCTTGTGGGGTTGTTATGATTGATACATTGTGTCACTTGGGGAGTCTAGAAGTTTGGCTGAGTGATTCTTGCACATTGTTGCCTTGGGGGGTTGTTATGGTTGATACATTGTGTCACTTGGGGAGTCTAGAAGTTTGGCTGAGTGATTGAGCAGGAAGCCAAGGAGCTTACTTTGTACACATCCTGAGCCTATGGAAGAGGAGAGCATGGAGACTGTGTGAGAGCTACAAGCCCCCCTGGGTGGGGTAGACTGTTTACAAGGTAAGGAAGAAAAAGAGGCTGCTTGCAGTCATTCCTGCTTTTTGCTGGTTGTTTTTGGTGTGCTCTGCTGCCATGAACAGTTTGCCCTCTGCCATGTGCCACTCTGCCTCTGAACCAGCCAAATATGGACTGAGACCTCCATGAACTATAAGGTAAATAAACCTTTCCTTCCTTCATTTTGGGTGTTGGGTATTTTGTCTCAGCAACGAGAAAAAAGTAACTAATTCAGGGGTCAAGTCCTGAACATACGTGTTTTGGGGGCACCCCTTACATGTAAACCACAGCACATAGCAAAGTGGAATGAAGCTTGCATGTAGAATTAAATGTGCATACCCACTAGCTTTAAGATGGAAAGATTATGTTGGCCTGAGTGAGCCCAGTGTGATCACAAGGTCCTGCTAGGGAGAAGAGGGGATTGGAGAGAGAGCCTGAGAGCTTGTGGTGGGAGGACTTGACACTGCCGGCTCTGGAGCAAGAGGGAGGGGCTGTGAGTTAAGGAAGGGGCGGGTGACCTGGAGGCTGGGAGAAGGAAGGCCCACATGCTCTCCTAGAGCCTCTAGAAGGAGAGCATCCCTGTTCAGTCTTGATTGTAGCCCGGTGAGGCCCAGTTCTGACTTCTGATCTCCAGAACTGCAAGATAGTAAACTTTTTTAAGATAATGAATTTATATTATAAGTCACTAAGTTTATGGTAATTTGTTTTAGCAACAATAGGAAACTAAGAGAAACCCGAGATTGTGCCTTTAATCCCAACATGCTGAGAGGCTGAGGCAGGAGGATTGCAAATTTGGATCTAGTCTGGGCAATTTAGCAAGCTCAAAGGGCTGGAAATGCAGTTCAATGTGAGAGTCATAGATTCAGTTCCCAGTGTGCACTTGCGCGCGCGCGCGCGCACACACACACACACACACACACACACACACACACACGAGTTTCTCAAGGAAAGATGGTTGAGCACATGATTCTGCTAGGAAATCTTTCCCCACAGCAGAGCATGCAGCCCACACTGGAGTTTCAGGTTGTGCTCAGCATACAGGACCCAGTTCAGGGGCTGCCCTGACAAGTGAGCCCTGTCACGGGAGAAGTGTGTGGTTGGACTGAGTCCTGTCCCTGCCTAGTGTAACCCATAGTGGGGTTTGTAGGAAGTTACTGATATATTTGAAGGGTTCCTATAATAACTGAAGAATTCAGTGCTAGCTCACCCCCTGGGTGAGGTTCTCACCAGGAGCTAGAAGAGGGCTGGTTACACCCCACGGATTGCAGCACCAAGAGCTGCAGGGTGACCTGCGCTGACTCAGGGCCTGGCCTGCAGTGCAAGGGGAGCACCACCCTCTTTGCCGTTAGACTTGCCCCCTGAGGCGGCCTGACCCCTCATGCGTGTGTCACCCTCCTCGGCCAGGTGGAGGAGAAGTTCCGGGCCTCTTGGAGTCTGTGTTCTGGGGCTTGGACTGCAGATAAGAACCTGAAGGACAGCCTGTGATGGCCCAGGGAGGTCATCTCACCCAGAGACCTCTTCCAAGGAGTGGGCATTTCAGCCCGAGCTGACACGCGAGTGGTGAATGGAGCTGACATGGCCATGGTGGGGGGCGTGGGCACTGCATGGCACACCGTGGAGGTCAGGGGAGTGGGGCAGAGGGCCCTGGTTCTGGGCAGCAGCTCTGTGGTCATCTCCTGTGGCCTGGCCAATGAGAACTTGGCCTGTGCAGCCCAGGGTAGGGCAAGGACCTGGCCACTGTGCACAAACTTGCTCATCAAAGCAGAAAAAAGCTCCTTGTGCAGGAAGAAAGGAATTAACCTGGTTTTTAGATACTCACCTAGTACTCTAGCTTTTTGAAAAACAGCCCAAAGATCCTCTTTCTGTGCTTATATGGTTCCTGGCCTGTTTGCAAGTGACTATCCAGAGAGCTTGAGGGTAAGGCTTTTGGACAAAGTTTTAAAGTGTATGGACCCCTTTCATTTATTAAAAAAAGAACACTTTAAGTGAATTCTTTCTTTCTTTTTTTTTTTTTTTTTTTTGAGACTGGGTCTTGCTGTGTAGTGTAGGCTGGCTTTACACTCACCATGTAGCCCAGGCTGTCCTTGAACTCATGGCAATCCTCCTGCCTCAGCCTCCCAAGAGGGGAGGCATGCAACACCATGCTGGGCACTTTCAAGGACTTCTTAAAGCAGTACATAATCACATTAGCTTGCTGTTGATAGATACAGTAATCCTGGCTTACAAATGAATTCTGTTCTGGGAGAACACGTGTAAGTCAGATTCCTTCATAAGTCTGACAAAGTGAGTCTTCTACACCTTTGACACAAATGCACAATGTAAAGCATAAAAAACCTGACACACAGAAATACAGTGAGTCCCTGAATATAGGTACTACTCTGCACTCTTGCACTGCATGGTAAGCACGCAGCAGCAGAGCTGTGACCACATCCAGCAGACAGGTGAGCTACTTTCCACGATTTATTAGAATCTATGAATGTTCATGATGCAAGGTCATTGGTATCTGTGAAGTTTTTCAACTTGCATGTTTGTAAATTGGGAATTTATTGTGACTGTTTTCCAGGTACACAGCCCGTTCTTTTGAACTGCTGTGTCTGCCAGGCATGGTGGTGCATGCCTATAATGCCAGCACTCGGGAGCCTGAGGCAGGAGGGTCAGTGGGAGTTTAAGGCCAGCCTGGGCTACAAAGTGAGTTAAAGGCCAGCCTGAACTGCGTAGTGAGACTTTGTCTCAAAAAGACAAAAAAAAAAAAAATTGTTGTGTGTGTCTAAGTGTGTAAGTGTGTAACTGGGGATTGAGCCCAGGGCCTTTACAATGAGCTACATCTCCAGCCCTTTATTTTGATAGGCTAAGTTACCATGTTACCTTGGTGAGGCTGGAACTTGCCATCCTCCTGCCTCAGCCTCTCAGAGTGCTGGGATTCCAGGTGTGTGTCATCATTTCCAGCTAAATATACCCATTTTAAGCTTACAGTCTGGTGATTATTTGACTTGCATTGTCATTATCACGATCCATCCTAAATCCAGTTTAGGGTGTTCTGTACAATCCTCATATTTTACATTTAATACCAGTTTCTGCCTCAGACAACCTCTGATTTGGCTCCATAGCTTTGCCTTATCTGTATACTTCGTAACTGTGGGATCACGGACTGTGTGGCCCCTTGTGTCTGGCTCTTTGTCTTGCTGTCACATACTCCAAGTTCTTGTAGCGTGAGCTGTGCTTGACTTTCCAAGTGGTGGCATTCCGTTGCATGGTGTCCCTCGTTCTGTCTGTGCTGGGCAGACTTCTCCTTGAGGGACTCCTGGGGCCTTTCTTGGGTTAGACTTTCCATTTCTGAAAAGAAGACTCTCTTAAGAGACTCAGACAGGAACTTCCTTAAAGGGTGAAAATCAGGAAATGGCCATGATGTATGTGGCAAGATGATTGGATCAGGAGCTGTGGGACAAAGTGCTGCTTACTGGTTAGCGACGTGTTGCTTGCTCCTCTAAGCCCCGAGATCCATGGGGAAAAGCCCGAGAGAGGGCGAGGGTTAGACTGGAATTATGCTTATCAACCCATGAACCTTATTTTATGACTGATACTATCTTAGGAACGAATTGTATTCAGTAATGAAAAACAAGAAGCAGGGCTGGGGATATAGCTCAGTGGAATAAGCGCTTGCCTAGCAAGTGCAGGGTCCTGAGTTCGATCCCCAGTACTGCCTAAATAAATAAATAAATAAATAAGAAAAACAAGAAGCAAGTTCTGGTATCTGTAACATCATGGCTGAATCTCAGAAACAGAATGCAAATGAAATAAGGTGTGAGCCACTGTGCCTGACTTATATCTCACTGGGTTGTGTACACATTGGTCAGAACTCAGTGAATGGCACACTTAAGATTTGTGCATTCTGCCTGACACAAGGATATATATCTGTAATCCTAGCTACTTGGGAGGCTAAGGCAGGAAGATTGCAAATTTTGATACCTATCTCAAAATAAAAAAATAAAAAGGGTTGAGGGATGTAGCTCAGTGGTAAAGTGTTTGCCTTACATGCACAAGCCCTGTGTTCAATCCTCAGTACTGCCAAAAAACGTTTTTGGGGATTTCATTATATAAGATTTCTATAAAAAACCAAAAGTGACTAGATAAATATTAAACTTGAGTTAATGATATGCACACCAGGGTGTTAGGGATGAAGTGACAGGGTCTTCTTTGCATCTTACTTTGAAATGCTTTAAATTAGTGACTCTCAAGCTTTTTGGTCTTGGTGCTGCTTTATTCTCTTAAATATTGAGAACCTCAAAGAGTTTTTGTATGTGGGTTCTATGTACTGATGTTTGCCATATAGAAATCAATACTGAGAAAATATTAAAGGATCTAAAAATAATCTCATATATATATATTTTTTTTTGTTTGTTTTTGTTTTTGTTTTTGTTTTTGTTTTGTTGAGGGTCTCATGAGTTCAGGCTGGTGTCAAACTTGTGATCCTCCTGCTTCAGCCTCTCTAGTGGTGGGATTATAGGTGCACATCACCAATTAGCACTACTGAGCTTTTTTAAAGGGATGAAGCTTATGGTATGTAAATTATATTACAATAAAGTTGTTCATTTTTTTAAATATCAAAGACAGTTCAAGACCAGCGTAGTGGAGCACGCCTGTAATTGCAGTGCTCTTGTCAGGTATGGTGTGCACACCTTGAATCCTCAGTACTGGGAGGCTGAGGGAAGAAGATGGGTGAGTTTGAAGCTAGCTGAGAACGTGGCCTTCCGGGGCTGAGCCTTCCCACTAGGTGAGCAAAGACTTAGGAAGTGGCCTCTCGGCCTAGGCCCAGAGCACCCTGGGTCATGTTAGCCTGCAGGCTGTCCCTCCCCTTAATATTGTTTCTCAGGGTCTGAGGTGGCAGACGCAAATACCCAGCTGGAAATTGAAAAGGGCTGTGTTTAAGATCAGGGGGCTCTTTTCTATCCTTATTTACTCCTTTTAATAAAATCATACTTAGAGAAAAATATTTATTATGCAGATCATGTAAACGTGAGCAGAAGCGGACTTGGCTTCAGTAGCGGAAAGAAGCAGACTGAGGACAGCAAACGGTGATGAGCTGCTGTGTTTGCCCACCAAGGCGCGTGAGAGCCCAGGGTTATGATACCGGGCAAGTTTGGAAACCTAGAAGAGCTCTGACTTTTTTGGAAGGGGGATGTTGCTGAGGATTGAGCCCTGCACCTCACACAGGGTAGGTCTGGGCCCTGCCACGGACCTACCGTGGTCCTAGTCCTGGAGATCTGGAGATCTGAATGTTTATATGAATTCTACTTTTCGGTTGTACCTTTTTTAAATTAAAAATTTTTTCTTGGCTTTTTGAGACAGGTTTCACTATGCAGTTTAGGCTGCCCTTGAACTCTCTTTGTAGTTCAAAACCAGCCTCAAACATATGGTGATCCTTCTGCCTCAGCCTCTGGAGGGCTGGTATGACAGGTGTGCACCACCATGCCAGGCTGTGAACTCTACTTTTACATGTTGGTTCAGTGTATCAGTTAAGCTCTGGGTTCAGGTAGTAGGTGTTCCGGGGAAGAGTTTGTTGACTAGCTCAGAGCGAGTCCTGGCTGTGCTGTGTGCCACAGGTCCGCTCTGGCACAAGGACAGGTTTTGGGGGTCTGTCCCTGTGGCGCAGACCTTCTAGCTCCTGCTGGGTAAACTTACAGGGCCATGACCATCTAACCTCCCTGCCTGGCCCCCCTCAGATATGTGCTCCTTGGAAAGCTGGGGAGTGTCCTGAGCAGCGAGGGCCAGGGTGAAATTGTCTGGCCCCAGAGATACAGCTTTGCGGTCCACTTTGTGCGACACTGGACTCCACGTTCTTCTTGGCCTCACGGACAGCTTTACCAAAACCACGCTTGACTGCAGTGGGGCTGTTTTCCTAGGACAATTCTGGGATTGGAGGAAAGCAGCAGAACTTGGACCTAACTCCAAGCAGTTTGTGAGGTTTCGGTTGACACAAAACTATAACTTCAAGTTAGACCGAACAGACTGTTTCCTGGCCTCCTGTGTGCGCAGGCGCGAGTCTGGGGGGCGGTTCCGCTGGGTGTTCTCCCCACGCATGCGCGTGCATCCGCGTGTCCTTTGTGGGCTGCCTCCTTGCCAGAGTTGCTTCGCGTTCCCATGCTGTTTCTCTTTTTAATCTTATTTATAATGATGTTGCCAAATGGCTCTGTGGTTCCTAAGTACCATTACTTCTGCTTCTAAGGCAGATTAAAATAGAGTGTATTTATCAGAGGTGCAGGCCTGCATGCGCTGCGACGCACTCTCGAAAGGTTGGGGTTTTGGGCTGAGAGCCTTTCTTTGGGATCCAGCCACATTCTCCAGGCCTCCTAGACGTTTCTCGTCATTATTTCTCAATATGCATAGTAGGGTTTTTTTAAACAGTAACCTTTTCTTTTTAAGTTGCATTTTATTTTATCCTAGAAAAATAAGAAACTTGAATAAAACTAAAAGAAAAATTAAAATCACAGCACCCAAAAATAACCTGCCAATTCCCTAGTGTTTAGACTTCTTTAATTTGTTTGGGGCATGACTGCCACCACCTTCCAAGTCTGCAGGTGTTACTTGTGGTGAGGTGGCTGAACTGAATCTTACTGTGCGGCTGTGCTGGTATAGCCTGCCTGTCTCCATGGTGGCTTCGTTGCTTTGTTTTGTTTTGTTTTGTTTTTGGGAGAGGGTTTTGCAGTGTAGTGCATGCTGGGCTCAAACTCTCTATGTAGCCCCAGCCTGGACTCAAACTCACGGCGATCCTCCTGTTACAGCCTCCCGAGCACTAGGACTGCAGGCGTGGGCCACCACACCTGGCTCCATGATGGTTTTTATGACCCTTGGGTGCTTCTGGGCCTATTTTGTTCATCCCTCTTACCAGACTCACGGTTGGCCTCTTTCATGCCTTCCTTCCCAGCAGGCCCCTTTACCCTGAGTGCCCTGCAGGACATGTGGGGAATCGGTGGCTGCACTGAGCGCCCTCCCTTGTCCCAGCAGCCCCACAGGGCAGGTGTGCGTGCGGGAATGGTGGTGGCAGGTGTGCTGCCGAACAGCGGTGTTGTCCAGGTGCCCTGGGCTGCTCCTTTGAACGCTCTCATTTTATGTGTTTCCCGCAGCCCACAGCAGGGCAGGGGAGAGAGTGGCGGTGCCAGCAGGAGGCTGTGTGTCCTTCTTGCCCTGCTGGCCAGCAGACCCCGGAGCAACGTCTGCAGTGATGTGGCCTCTTGTTCCAGCAGTGGGGAGCAAAGCGCGCTCCGGATGGCAGTGCCGAGGTGCTGGTTCCTGTGCAGCACAAGCTGGGCCAGACTGGGTCTCTGGAGCAGGAACTGACTCTGCGCAACACATGCCCTAAATGCCTCTGTCAGGTGCAGCCCTGAGCGGCCCGATTACCTCGCTCTGGCAGGTTCCCTCGACAGGTTGCTCTCGGGGCTTCTGTGGGCCCAGCCAACCCAGTGCCCGCATGGTGGCCAGAGCACTGCTGTCTTGATCAGCACAGCTTGGTTCTGTGGGGTTGTATGTGTGTGGGCTCCTGGGCGCCACCTCCTGCTGCCAGCCAGCTCACACAGTCCCTATCAGCTGGACCCTGTCTGCCTCCGTTTAGTTTTGCTTGTGTCTTGTTGTTACTGTTCATTGTTTTCTTTTGTGGTGCTGGGGAGTGAACCTGGGGCTGAATGCATGCGAAGCATGCAGTGCCGCTGAGCCACCTCCCCGGGACCCCTGCACCTTCAAAACCCACGTTCCCCATGAGACACCTTGGCAGAGACATGTGCCCATGGGAAATCCTGCCCTGGCAACACAAAGTGCCTGGTTATCAGCTCTGCCCTGGCTTGTCCTTGGTGCTGTCCTTGCATGGGACCTGTGAGCCTGCAGGCAGGTGACGCTCACCTTGATAAGCCCCGTGGTCCTTCTCAAAGCAGCCCTGCAGATTACAGTGGGTGCCCACCTGTTGGCTGGGCCTGTGTGTAGCCAGCTGCTTTCCCCTGATAAGTCTGTTCGTTTATCTTTGTTTTCGAGCTTGTTGCTGGCTCCTTGGGCACTGGGTGTGTTGTGGAGTGCCTGCAGGGTGCGGTGTGAGAAGTTCCAGAATCAGCTCTTCCCAAGCTCAGCTTTTCTGGCAGAGGGATGTTCTCACATTCCCTTTTCCAGAGGGCCCTGGGGAGCTGCTTTTAGGGTGCTGCAGCAATAGGGAGCTGCCCCCACCTGGGTAGCTCACATCCAGGTCTTGGGTGTGCTGCCCTCCCCAGCAACTGGAACCTACACAGCAACCCTAAAGAAAGACATGCTTTTTCAGCCCGGTATTCTTTGTTGGCTGGGTCTCTGGAAATCTATCAGTGAGACCTGGCTGTCCCAGAAGCCCGGGTTTAGGGCAGGAGCTCTGTGTGGTGTGGCCTGGGCTCCGGTGATGTGTCATCCCCAGGGGCAGCTGGCCAGTCCTGTGTCACATGGGTTGGCTGGTGTGGTTTATGTGAATAATTCCTAATGCATTTTAACATGATGTCTCAAAGTCACGGGCGCAGAGGGTAGAAATTAGGAGGGGAGGGCAGGCTTTTCAACCCGCTCTGGTCAGGCTGTTGCAGTCTCCTGACAAAGCCACCATTGTTTTAAATAAAGCGCCAGTTGGTTTGGTTCGAATTGCTCTGGTGCCCTGAACTGGCTTCTTTTCTTCCATCTCGACCACTGTTCCTGGGGGGAGGCCGGGAGGAGGACCGCCAGCCTCCGAGGGGAGAGGTGCCCCTCTGAGGGGAGAGGTGCCGCCTGTTGCCCCGGCCCATTGCTTGGTCTCCAGCTGGGTCCTGCTAGCGGTGCCTCTTTGAAACGCCTCTGAGCGCTCCCTTCCAGGAATCACGCTGCTTGCTGGTGGCCTTGGCCTCACTTGGCACTGGCTGCCGCACACATGGACCACCTGCTCTGGCAGGCCTCGTCTGCTGTCCCGGCTGACCTCCCAGCAGGCCCGTTTGGCTGGGTGTCTGTCCCTGCCTTTCATATAATGTGGCAGGCTACACTGGTCTCATCAACAAGAGCAAGGAATTCCCCTGGCCGAGCGCCCTTGCGGCTGGGAGCAGACCTGCGTGGTATGGCTTCTGCTGCCAGTGTCCGCGTCTGGCTGCCTGGCCCCGCAGCGCATTCTCGTGTGTGTGTTGCTGGGTCCCCAGGCCCGAGGGCAAAGACACAAGTGGTTGCCCGGGGAGGTGGCTCCCAGGAAGGCATTTGTATGTGAGGTTGAGACTCTTTTTCAGGACTTCCTTTCTTTGATGAATAGATCTCCAAGTGCAGAGTGGCTGCAAACTGACATCTGAAAAGCCATGAGGAGAAGAGCAGGGTGAGACCTCAGGTCCAGGCTAGAGCGCTTGCAAGGCATCATGAATTCGGGGTTCTGTCCAAGTCGGGAGAATGCACAGTTCAAAAAATGTTTTTCCTTAATACTCTTGCCATAGACAGCCAAGTTAAAGTGCTATTTCTTTTCCTTTTTGTTTTTTGGAGCAGGGTCTTGCTATATAGTTCAGGCTGGCCTTGAACTCACGGTGATCCCTCTGCCTCTGCTTCCCTACTGTTAGGATTATGGGAATTCAGCATCACAGTTGGCTTAAATTCTCTTTTAGCCACGCATAGTGGTGCACACCTGCATTCTCAGCACTTGGGAGGTGGTTTATGTCATACAGGAGGATCAGTAGTTCAAGGCCAGGCCGAGCAGCTGAGTGAGACCCTGCCTCAAAAAACAAACAGAAGGATGGGTGTGGGGGTGCATAGATATAAAAAGATAAATTGTCTTTGTGTGTGGGTGCTGCCGGGATCAAGCCTAGGTCCTCGTACATGCTAGGGAGGTGCTCTGCCACTGAGCTAAACCCTAAGCTAATGTTTTTGAGACAGGGCCTCATTATGTAGCCCAGTTTGGCCCCAGTCCTTCTGTCTCAGCCTCCTGAGTGCTGGGATTACAGGTGTGCACCACCGCGCCTGGCTACTTACCATTGTGTGTTCAAGGTTCACCCATGTTATAGTAGGCACTGTTATATACTTCACTTTTTTTTTCATTAAGATCATACTTGTTTTTTTATGGTGGTGCTGGGGATTGAACCCAGGGCCTTCACACTACAGTACATCCCCAGCCTTTTTTAAGATGTTTTTGAGACAGTGTCTCAGTAAGTCCCAGTTGCCCAGGCTGGCTCAGACTTTCAGTCCTCCTCAGCCTCCCAGAGTGGTAGGATTACAGGCATGGGCCCATACACCTGGCTGAGTTGTATACTTTAAATAGGTAAATAGTATGGTATATTAATTATATCCCAAAAAAGCTATTATCAAGAAATTATCGTACTAATTAATATTCCTACTAGGAAAATAGAGAAGAGATCTTTACTATAATTTTAAATTTTAAACCAGCTCTACTGAGGTACAACAGTTAAACAACCAAATTCTCCCTTTCAAGAGTGCCCAGGGGCAACCCACTCAGGACCCCTCCTGTCTCCCCAGAACTCCTCCGACTCCCCCTGTCCCTTCCCCATTCCTTCTCTGCAGTAATGTTCCTACTCCTAAGAAAGGTACGCAGTACAGGAGCAGACAGTTCTACAGTGTGAACTAGTGGACGCTGTGTGTCACCATACATTGCTGTGACCCCAGGGTTTTGTGTGCCTGCCCCGGGGGGGGGCACCCCTCCGCATGGCTCTTGCAGATGCTGTCAGGGCTGTTTTGCCTGCATTGTGGGAATAGAACC
This sequence comes from Dinomys branickii, assembly GCA_004027595.1. Lineage (NCBI taxonomy): Eukaryota > Metazoa > Chordata > Mammalia > Rodentia > Dinomyidae > Dinomys > Dinomys branickii. The sequence goes on from PVLD010003894.1 coordinate 112,798, forward strand.
CTGTAGGACGCACCCTTGGTCTAGTGTGTTAGGCTGCATCTTGGGCAGCTGTGAACCGTACCTCGGTGCTACTGGAGCATCCTTAGACAGTCACGGGTTTCATGCATTCATCTGTGGGCAGTCATTTGCTTATCTTCATTATATTATTTTCAACTTTATTGTAATTTTTTTTTTTTTTTTGGTCTTTTTTGAGACAGTGTCTCTCTACGAAGATTAGGCTAGCCTTGAGCTCATGTTGTAGCCCAGCTGGTCTCGAACTCACAACAATCCTCCTGCCTCAGCCTCTCAGAGTGCTGGGATTACAGGGGTGTGCTACCACACCCAGCTCAACTTTATTGCGAATGGGGCTTCTCTACACTTCCTATGCAAGTCTGGTTGTGGGATAACTTCTTTTCTTTTAAGTACATGCTGGGTCATATGCAAATGTATATTTATCTTTGTAAGAAACTGCCAAAGTTTTCCAGGTTGGCTGTATCCTGTGTGTGTGTGTGTGTGTATGTGTGTGTTGCTAGAGGTGAAACCCAGGGCCTCGAACATGCTAGACAAGTACTCTTCCACCGAGCTACATCCCCAGCCCCCAGATTTTCCCTCTAACTTTTTACTATAAAAACTCTTAATCAAGGCTGGGGATATAGCTCAGTGGCACAGTGCCTGCCTGGCAAGCACAAGGTCTTGAGTTTGATTCCCAGTATAAAAAAAAAAAAAAAAAGAGGCTGGGGATATAGCTCAGTGGAATAAGCACCTTCCTGGCAAGCGCAAGGTCCTGAGTTCAATCCCCAGTACCACAACAAACAAACAAACAAACAAATAAAAAAACCCAACTGAAAACAAAAACCCGCTCTTAATCAGAGAAGTTGAAGTAATGGTGCCTCATGCCACTCCCCGAAGCCCTGCCTGTTCATTAGCTGTCGTCCTGCCTGCTTTGTGTGTCTGTCTCTTGCAGGTGTTTATGCCATCTTGTTCCTAAAACCTTGGATATTCTCTTCCATAGCTGTTGTATCATCTTTATGCCAAAGAAAATGTGAATCTGCAATGTACAGTACACAGTCTACATCCCGCACGCCAGCTGGAAGCCCTAGAGGCTCAGTTAGGTTTAGGTGGAAGGTTTTGGTGGGTGCTTCCTGGTGCTCACGTGGAGGTGTGTAGTGTCAGGTTACTTCATGGCCAGTGATGGAAACTCACCCCTGATCTGGGTGCGGGAGGGAGGGTCTTACCGAGTGTGGGTTCCTATTACCAGCCGCTGACCCAGGAGCCGGCTGAAGTGTAGGTACCTTCTGCCCTGAAGCTGGTGACCTCTCTCCACCCTCCCTCAGGCAGGCTCTGCTGACCTCCTTGACTGAGGTTTTCATTTAGAAGAGCCCTCCCCCACCTTTTGATACTGGGAATTGAACCCAAGGCCTTCACCCTTTTAAATTTTTATTTATTTATTTTTGTGATACTGCGGGTTGAACCCAGGGCTTTCACACTGAGCAACATCCCTGTTCTTTTTAAAGTTTTTGTATTTTGAGGCAGGGTTTCACCAGGTCACTGAGTTGCCCAGGCTGGGCTTGAACTTGGGTTGTCTCGCCTCAGCCTCCCAAGCGCATCACCACCCCTGGCTGAGATTTTTCACTTGTATGTATATAGCGAAACTACCAGCTGCTCAAAAAGGTGTGTCTCCCAAGCACCCTTTCAATGCACCTTTCTCCCCTCCTCTCTCTCGCTGTTCCTTTCTCATTTCACTTCACTTCAAACACATGTCAGTCAAGCACAGTGGTGCATACCTGTAATCCCAGCCCTCTGGGAGGCTGAGGCAGGATTGCAAATTCAAGCCAGCCTGGGCAGTTTAGCAATTTAGTGAGACACTGTCTCAAAAGTAAAGATACAGAGGGGCTGGCGATGCGGCTCAGTGCCCAAGCCCAGCATTTAGTACCCACACCATCACACAAAACACCTGTGGTGTAACAGGCACCCTTCCTCCTGTTCTCTGTCTTCGGCCCACTGCTTCAGAAGACTGCACTTCACCTGGAGGTGTGAGAGGTGGCAGAGCTGACTTCCCTCGTCCTTTTCTGACTTGCTGTCCCTGCTCTTCCCCAACCGGGGACAAGTATCTGGTCCCTGAGGCCGCCTCAGCCTCACGCCTCCTTAGTGGCCAGGGTCCCCCAACCCCGGTCCCCATCCCTTGGCCGCACTCCTCAAAGCTGAGGATAAAGGGGGTCGATCCCCCTCCAGCGTTTGCTCCCTGAGGGAACTAGAAGGGGTGCTGGGATGCAGGTCCTGTCCCAGAGTGGTGAGTCTGTGCAGGTGCTCTTCTGAGAGACGCCTGGGGTCCTCTGTCTCTCCCCTGAGCCCACACAGTCCCCAGAGTCTGTGGGATGGAGAATGTGCCGGGCCCCTCCCATGCAGGAACAAGATGCATCACTTTGCACGCTGGCTTCTTTTCCTGCTGCGCAGTTTGTTTGTTTTACACAGTCAGAGCCCTGGGCGTTGTGGTTGTGTTTGTACCTGTTTTGCCTGGAGGCCTTGAGTAGAGAGCCCTGGGTTGCCCCACCTGGACTGTGCAGCGCTGCAGTAACTAAAGGTGCTCACGCTCAACAGCAGGAAAAACCTACTTTACATGCGTGCGTGCAGCAGCCGTGAGCTGAGAAATGCCTGTGCATCACGTTCACGGTCTCTAAAGATCCGAGGTTAAGATTGGGATGGGATCATAAACCGAGATTCCCTCTTATCCTCTGCTGCTGTTTTTAAATTTGGTGAAAGAGGCAGAGATGCAGGATGACAGCTGCCTCTCAGTAGCAGATGGGGAAATGATCTGGATCAGGCGAAGGGAGGCCGGATTTTATTTGGAATTCTGATTACGTGAGGAGGAGAGTACAGAGTTGTTGGCTTGCTTTGTTGAGCTGTGGCCTGGGGTGTTACACACTCGTGGGTCCCTCCTTTTGCCCAGTGGCTGCTGATGTGGCCCCGAGGCCCCCTTCTTCGGGTATCACTTATTTATGTTCTGCGGGGCCAGCATCTCTGTGGGGGGTACTCTTCCAAATGCTAAGTACTGAAATTTGGACTCAGCTAACCAAATTCTCTCTCATCTACAAAGGGAGAAGCTACTGGAAGCCTATTTATAGGTCTTGGCTACCTGGATCCTGTCACTTTATCCTCTGAAACGTATCAGACAGCTTCAAATTTCCCTGACTTTTAAGTAGGTTATGTAGCTGGCAGTGCTTAAATGACTAACGGTAATAATAAACAAATATGTTTCTTGCCTGTTTTCAGGACACTTGGAAACATTTGCGAGCATGGTCTGTTTGTGTCCCATCTCTGGCAGCCCGTTGCTGGGGCCCTCGCTTAAGTGAGTCTCCGGCCAGAGGCCCGTTTATGGTTTCACTTCCTCTCTACGCCAGGTCTGGGCTTGGATGGGGGTTTTGTTCTTTACATAAACTCTTATCTGGGCGATTCCCTCACCCCCACATTGAAACCAGGGATGGACCCCAGGGCCTCCTGCAGCTAGTGCCCAATCCCCCCATCCCGTGAAGATGGGCCTGCCTTCTCCTGCAGGTGGGTGCTGTGGGAAGGTGCTGCACACAGCAGAGCACTCCTGAGCTGAGCCCAGCCTCTCTGCGCTTGCCCAGGGTGCAGGCGCAGTGGCCCTATCAGCGGGAAGGGCCCATTAAATATGCTCAGAGCCCGGTGCTCAGGGAGGTGGCTGCCTTTGGCTTTGTTTTCAGGCTTCATTTTCTACCTTTATCATTACTGTTATGGGTGTTATGGTAAAAAATGTGAAAGGTGTGTATGAAGAAAATTATAGAGAACTAGTTAGCTTCAGATTTCTCATGCCGTGCATTAAATAACTTCAGTAAGTAGAGAAATGGATCCTTATCTGGGGTGGAGATGGCTAGTTAGAATAGTCATTGGCCCCACATTAAGTACAAACCTGGTCAAAACACTAGAAGGGTGTTCTTCCTCTCCTTCACTAGGGAACAAGGTCTGGCTGTGTTGCTCAGGATGTGCTCAAGTGACCCTCCTCCCTCAGCCTCTCCACAGTGGGATGGGCGTGCGTTGCGAGCCAGTGCCCCTGAGACCGGCCTGTTGAGATTGGGCAACATGAGTGTAAAGTTCAAATGTAAGAATAGCCGGGCATGGTGGCGCACGCCTGTAATCCTAGCATTTGCGAGGCTGAGGCAGAAGGATCACCTTGAGTTTGAGCCCAACATGGGCTAATAGTGAGTTCAAGATCAGCCTGAACTGCATATTGAGACTCTGTCTCAAAAAAACAGAAACAAACAAAAATACAAAACCAAACAAATGAACAAAAATAAATGGAATAATAAAGAGATGAGAATTCTAAAATATATATTAAAAAGTGATGCAGGTGATCTTACATAGATAGTAAAGGATGCCGGGAAGTTGTGATTCTTAGCACGGGATTTGTCCCAGGCCTGTGACAGGAGCTGTGGAGCCAGCCCCAGCAGAGGGTGTGGCTTCAGGTGTGTCTGTGCAAGTGTGTGAGGCGGTGGGGAAGCTGAGCCCACCAGGCAGCGACCGTTTTACTCTGGTAAACTGTGTAGAGACTTATTCTGACTCCGTGATGAATCAGTTGAAATGTAAAACTGAAATCATCAAAACACACGGTGGAGCCTGGCCGCACCAGCGAAGGGGGTTCGGGATCCTCGTACTCATTTCAGCAGGACAGATTCCAGATGGGGCAGAGCAGAGTGCAGCTGTGAGGGTACAAGGAGGGGACACGAGAAGCATCTTCACAGTTTTCAAAGTTTGGGACATGAAGAGCATTGTAGGTGTGGCACAAAACCCAGAACCCTAAAAGCAAGGACTTTTGAGTTCTGACCATGTTAATGAAAAACTTCTACCACCAGTAATCGTAGCAACCCAGTGTACATTAAGAAGCAAAGTAGCACAAAGCAGAACAAAGTGCACCATAAATTTTCACACCAAACAGAGACCAAATGGTGACTCTGCCTGAATTGCAGACATTTCCACCAAACCGAGAGCTTTCAACCTAAGAAGAGAAGGAAACAGAACACTAGTGACAGGTGTGCAGACACTTAAAGAACAGCCAGGAAAACCCAACAGCTGATCACCGCAAGAGGATACTAACAAACAAGAGTTGAAGTCCTTGAACTAAAATATTAATAATAACATCAGCAATAGTTTGAGGAAACAGGCGTTATTCACTGTTCTTGGGAATGTTCATTAATACACAATTGCAAGACTTTTTGGATGTGACAAAATTATGATTGTACACAGACCTTATGACTCAGCTTTTCCATTTCTAAGAATTATTCTCACTAAAACAGTCATGCAGTTGCACAAAGGTGTGAATGCTGGAACGTTCATCATAGCACATTTTTTTTGGTACCGGGAATGGAACTCAGGACCTCGTGCTGGCCAGGCAGGTGCCATATGCTAAGCTCTACCTCCAGCCCCCATCATAGCATTGTTTACAGTGGTGAAAAACGAAAGCAGCATGTTTCTGTCGATACACGTATCTGTCTGTGGGAAAGTTAAATATGTTGTGATTAATATGGATAGTGGACAGTCCAAGGCCAGCTGTCTGCATGTCTGACTATAAGTGAGACAACAGGCCGTAAAACAAGAGCGTAAAACGCTGGTGGCCAAGGCTAGGGCAGAGGCTGCCTCAGGTTAGCGCAACCCTATCTCAAAACAAAACAAAACAAAATGTCTGGGTGTAGTGGTGCATGCCTGTAATCCCAGCACTTGGGAGGCTGAGTCAGGAGAACTGCCATGAGCTTGAGGCCAACCTGGGCAATAAATTGACTTTAAGGCCTGGCTGAGCTACATAGCAAGACTCTGCCTCAAACAAAAACAAACAAAAAACCCACCCCTAAAATAAAGAAAGCATGACCTCGCATATTTAGATATTATGCTTATCTATATATATGTGTATGTCTTTATTTGAATAGGAGTCCACCAAAAAAATATGTGCATATTTCTGCAGTTCACCACACTAATAAATGTCCGGAAATCAGGGCCACCACTGTGAGTGCCTCTTGTCATTGTGGAAGCCAAAGGTGACCTGTATAATCTCATATTATCTCAATAAATTCAGTATTAAAATACTTATGCACGTTTTTCTTTCCCTAACGTACCCTTTTTTGGGTGAACTTTGTACATGTAATCTGATGAATACGGTCCAACTGCAGTCCGTAGGCTGCCTTTAGTAGAACATACATATACATTAGAGGTTCACAGAACTACCCCTGAGTTTAGTAATTTTCTAGAGAGACCCATAGGACTCACTGAGAACTGTTATGCCAACTGTTACAGTTTATTATGGGGCGGGTTCCAACTCAGGTCAGCTGGGAGCAGTTATTGCGGGGCTGTATCCGCCCAGCCCAGAGCTGACTAGAGGCTCCTGACCTCCACAGTCCTGCCTGAGACCTTCAGCCCTCAGTTCCTCCAGCGGCGGGGCTGACACCCCTGCTCCACAGCCCCGTGGGAAGTCACATTGGCAGGCTGCCACGTGGGCAAATCTCTCATGCAGACAAAGCACTCCTGTCAGGCAGAACATTGCAGAGGCCAAGAAGTCACGGCCTAGGTACTCAGGGTAACAGCCTGACCTGTCTCTAAGATCACTTCCTTACTGCGTAGTACTCTCACCTAAATCTAACAGCAGGCACTGCCAGCTGGGCGGTCACATCCAGCTTTACTTTGTGCTTTGCACTGTTTAATATTACTTGAATTTTTTTCAGTGTAGAGATATAATTTTGAAGAACAGTAAGACTGAGCTGAGTATAGTGGAATCTCAGCACTTGGGAGGCTGACACAGGAGCATAGCAAGTTCAAGGACAGTCTGGGTTAGTTACATAGTGAGACCCTGTCTCAGTCCTGCCCCCCAAATATAAGACTAAACAAACTCAAAAAGAGATTAAAGTGAAAACTGAATCCCTGAATGGGGAGGTGGGCGGGGAGGGAAGCAGTAGAAGAAACTATAAGGAAAGGGTGCCTGAACACATAACCCATTGATTTAAAGACATGCCCGAAAGTCAAGGACAGTCAGTAATCTAGGTGGAAGGCTGCTATGGTAGCTCAGCAGTAGGGCCCTTGCCTGGCATGCATGAAACCCTTGGTCTGGTCTCCAGCAGGGGGCAAACGCACAAAAATCTATGGGAAATGCTTATAGAAACATCATAAATAGTAAATGTCACTAATATAATATTGCAAACAAAATACTAAAAAAAATGACTAAACTTATGGGTGGTGAATAATTTGAGTGTAGTTATTCTAATAGGCATGTCAGGTGTGGTGGTGCAGGCCTATAATCCCAACACTCAGGAGGCTGAGGCAGGAAGATTGCAGGGAGTTTGAGGCCAGCCTTGGCTACGGAGTGAGTTCAAAGCCAGCCTAAACTACACAGGAAGACCCTGTCTCAAAAACAAACAAACAACAAAAGTCCTCTTATGTACAAGGCTATTTTCTTGGTTTTGCTGTTGTTCGCAGCTATTTAAGACAGTCCCTTAGGTGAAGGAAGGGCATGTGCAACTCTAGTCCACTTGTGTAACTTTCTGAGTTTACAATTATTTCAAGATAAAAAAAATTTTTAAAAAAGGCAAAAGGCATAAACAGCTCAGAAAAGAGACACATAGCTGAGGAACAGATTTTTTTTAATTATTAAATTTCATTAACAAACGATGCAAATTGAAGTGAAATACCACCTTTTTCTGTTGCAAGTTTTATTCATTCCATCCCCAATCCAGAGGAGTCAGGGGCACTTACTCTCCTACAAATAAGCTTTGTGTGTTTGTGTGTGTGTGTGTGTGTGTGTGTGTGTGTGTGTGTGTGTGTACAGAACATGTGTGCATGTGTGTGTGTATGCACACTTGCAGTGGGGATTAAAGCCAGGGCCTTGTGCTTGCTAAGGACAAACTCTGCTGCTGGGCTACACCCCTACTGCTAACAAGCATTTAAAATATCTCAGTCCAGTTCTGACCAGAGTGTGATGCCTGAAGACCAAGGCCAGGCCCATGGTGACCGGTGCTTGCTCTGTGCCAGGCGTATATGGGCAGCTTTTATGACTTACCCAAAATGGAACACTCCGCTTTCTTCATGTGCTTAACGGTCATGTAAGCCTGGCAGTGTCTGTCTCCAAGTGGATGATTAAGCTGCAGGTCACTGCAGGTTGCACTCGGGGTGGAGGAGAGGTCACCATTACAGCTGGGCAGACTTTTTGTGTGGGTTCTACTCCTACAGGCTGCCCGCTTCTCGTGTGTGTGTGTGTGTGTGTGTGTGTGTGTGTGTGTGTGTGTGTTTTCATGGAACTGATTATGCCCTGACTTTTTTTGGACACAGGGTCTCCCTGTGTAGTTTAGGCTGGCCTTGAACTCTATGTAGCCCAGGCTGGCCTCGAACCCATCATGATCCACGTGCCTTGGCCTCTGGCATGCTGGCATCGCAGGCATGTGCCACCACACCTGGCCACCTTGCCTTTTACATAACAAAAGGCGCATAACAAAAGTCCTCTTATACCTGTGCACATGTGGCTCACCTGTACCCGTGCACACTAGCACCACACACAGTGGCTCCTGCTCCCCTGCATGAGGTAGGACAGGCCTGGAATGAGGACTGGCAGCCCCTGTCCCTGCACAGGCCTCTGAGTGTAAAGAAAACAGAGACACCACACAGCCTGCATGGAGATGGCTTTCAGGTGTGGAGCAGAACCCACAGCCTCCTGGGCCCTCTGCAGGAGATGCCTCTGCCCACGGTGCTAGGGATGCCAGGGGTGCCAGGGCGATTCCTGTGCACACCTCACCCTCCTGCCCTGGCACTCCTGATGCTGCTCCCCACGTCCTGGCGCCTCAATGAGCTTTTGTCCTGCTGCAGCCTGTTAGTTTTGGCTCTCGAAGCTTGTGGGACCAGGCCCAAGTCCCAGGACAAGCCAACAGAGGCCGCGCTTTTGAAGAAAGAGTCAGTTCTGGCGGAGATGAGCTGCACGCCATCCCTGGCCTCCCGCTCACAGACAGCCCTGACAGCCCTTGTCCCTCATCTGGGTCTGCACAGAATGACTCATTCACAAGTTTGTATCTGTTTCTGCACTTAATTGCCTTCCTCAGTTACCTGAAACCTTGTGAGACCTTGGACTGTGCCTGGACTTTTGTCCCTGTTTATTTTGGGGGAAAAATACATTTATGTGTTATATTTAAACAGTAAGCAGTGAAAACTCCTTCCCAGTAGACCCTTTAATTCTTTCTTTTGTTTTTATTTTTTGAGACAGTCTTGCTGTGTAGATCAGGCTGGTCTTGAACTTGCACTGATCCTCCTCCTGCCACAGCCTCCTGAGTGCTGGGATCACAGGTGTGCGCCGCCACGCCGGGTTCGGACTCTTTAATTCTCTGGTTCACACTTGCAAAGGGAACCACCATAGCAGTTACCCTCACTGTTCTTGCATGTCATTCCTGAGACTGATTGGGTCTCTCCTCCCCCGCTTCTGTGTCTTTGTGAACATCTTCCTATTAGAAAAGCTAGTGGGAATTGGGCGTGGTGGCACACACCAGAGGCTGAGGCAGGAGGATCATTGGGAGTTTGAGACGAGCCTGGGCTACGAAATGAGCTCAAGGCGAACCTGAACTGCATAGTGAGACCCTGTCTTAAAAAGACCAAAAAATAAAATAAAATAAAATAAAATAAAATAAAATAAAAAAGCTAGTGGGACCAGTGTAGCTTGGTAGTAGATTGTGTGCTTAGCTTGTGTGGAGGCCCTGTGTTCCATCCCCAGCACCATCAATCAGTCAGTCACATTACAAATGGGAGCCGTACTGTGTTTCGTGCTTACCGTTTTGCTTCTCACAGGACAGTGTCCCTTACAGATCTTGCCATGTATCAGCACATACAAATGTGGGTTTTGAGTTCCTGTTGTGTTAGTTCCCCTCATGGATATACCACAGTCCTTTAACTGATCCCCTTGGGTGAACAGCTAGCTTGTCTCCAGCCTTCTGTTGCCACAGGGCTGCGTGCATTCAGTGTCTGTGCTGTGTGCAGTGGGTGTGGAATCCCTTCTAACAGGTGGGCCCACAGGTGCTAGACAGGTGCCAGCTGCCCTCCAGCAAGGCTCTGGTTTTGCCCACCCCCCAGTGCCAGCTCCATGATGAGACTTCTCTTCCCTGCCATAGTTCTGAAATGGTTGGGAAATAAAGGAGTTGGCCAGCAGCAGCACTGTTCCCATAGCCCAGAGGTGGAAACAACCCAGTGTCCTCTGCAGATCAACAGGGTGATCTGTGCATGGGATGGAACAGGGTTGAGCCATCAAGCGGCCCGAAGATCTTAAACCATCTTAGTGTGATAGTGTGAGAGGACCTTAAAAATATGTGCAGAAGCCAGGCCCCGGGGGCCGTCCTGTGTGATCCCGGCCATGTGGGATGTCCAGGAGACTCGAGTTCCTGGAGACTGGAGCAGGGGCTGCAGGAAGGAGGTGATGGGTGGGAAGCAGGAGGCTGGGCCACCCCGTGGCAAGCATCAGGGGAGGGCAGAGATGTGGTGTGACAGACATGGGTGGGTGGACAAATAGATGGACCCTGGGCTCATAACAGGGCCCATCCTTCCGCCTGCTTCTTTTTGGAGAGAATTTCCACTGGGACCAGCAGAGCTTACATCCCCACCCGCTCCCACCTGCACATCGCTGGCTGCCTCACTGTCCAGCAGCTCCTTGAAAGGCTTGTGGGTTAATTTCATTCTGTGCTGAGGTAGTCTCTTGCCAGACCTTGGAAAATTTCATGGTTTGCTAGCTCCATCCAACAGTTCTGAGGGACCGTCATTGTCCCATGAGTTTCCCGTTTTGAGTTAGGCAGCCTTCTAGGAAGGGCGAACGTTGGTGGGGTGCTGGGCAGACTTCTTCATGGAAACACCTACCTCTCATTCAGCCACTGAGCTCTAGGCACTGCCCCGGTGCAACCTGTGCGGGTGGTACTGAGATGAGTGGGCCCTGGACCTGTGCCTGGCTATCCCACGGTGTGTGGGGGGATGCAGGTGCTAGTTGCTCTGACCCAAGGAATCATGTGGGCATAGGAAGATGGGTTGGAGGCAGAGCCTGGAGCAGGACTTGTGGGTGTGGGGAGGAGCCAGAGGTCTCCCCAAAACTTGCATCAGTGTTTCTGATTATCCTTTTTTCCCCTGGGTACTAGGAATTGAACGCAGGGCCTTGCACTTGCCAGGCAGGTGCAGTGTCGCTGAATTGCGTCTCTGGCCTCTCTGGTTATACTTTGAGGAAGAGCTTGGGTGGACCACAGAGCGTCCGCATCAGTATCATGTAGACGTGGAGCTCTGCTGGGAGGGCAGGAGCATGTGCCTGGCTGGAGAAGTTTGACGGGACTCCACGCTCGGGCTCAGCCAGCTCCCTGCGCAGCCTGAGCACAGGGCCTCCACTATGGCTTGTGTCTAGAGGCCCCAAAGCCTCATCCGCTCATAGGGGGCTTTTTTTTTATATACAATGAACAACTGAGGAACTAAAAAGTAAATACAATTTTAATGGGTTATTTTTGAATGTCAATATGATGTTACATTTCCTTACGAAACAGCTGTTTGTCACCCTTCAGTTACCTGCCCAGCCCGGACCAAGCCCCCAGGTCTCATCAGGCACATCTGCATAATGCCAGCATCAGCGCTATGTTAGCAAACAATTTGCACTGGAAAAGAAAACAAAAAACTCAGTAACACTTATCCTTAAATACTATTATTATAAAGTTATGAGGGGAGAAAAGATACAGACATTAATTTCACCAGAGTAGAAAAAACTTCCTCTCTTCATTTTGGACAAGGAAAAAACACAAAGGCGGGAGATGGCAACCTCACAGGACCACATCCAATAGAACCAGTGCGAAGTGAAACAGCTTTAGTTCAGAGCCAAGGGGTAATTTTGCCCCTTACAGCGCCCTGAGCTCGCTGGCCCTGCCTCAGGTTCAGGTACGGCCACACTTCTTCCTCCACTGGAGCCGCCAAACCAAGCTCATTGGGGATTTTCAGAGCTGGCTGGATCTAGGGTATGTGAGTGTGGATTAAGGGTGTGTGGTAACCGATTGGTGTAGCATGGTTCTGGGTGTGGACAATGGGAAGACCCACCCTGGGTATGGGTGGCACCAACCTGCGGCCTGGATGGGATCAAAGGGAAAGGAAGGCTCGACGCTGCTGCTTCCTGCCCGCCCTGCCGTGAACTGTTTCCCGTCCACCTGCCCCTGCCTCGGCGCTAGCCGAGTATGGACTGAAACCTCTGCAAACCATGGGCCAAATAAGCCTCTCCTCCTTTAACCTGTGGGTGTTGGGTGTGTAGTCTCAGTGATGAGAAAGTAAGTCAGCGTGTTTAGTGGGCAAGGAGACGTGGGGGAGCTCTGTGAACGGGTCCCTGTGGGGTCCACACACACTGTTGCCTCAAGATGGATGCTGTGCGGCAGCAACTTGAAGGCCCAGGAGTGCAGCAGGAAAGAGACGAGGCTCAGTCCCAGCCTCCCCTGCATAGTGCATCAGGGCTGTCTGCCCTGTCTTCCCCTCCGTCCACAGGTGGCTGCGGTTTTGTGTTTGCTCTGCTGTGGGCCTACTTGTCTGTGGAGTGCCGCTCTTGCTGTGGGGCTGTTACAGAAATGGGGCTGATGTTGCCAAGTCCTGGAATCCTCAGTAAATTTGCAAGAGTTTGACTGTATTTGACATAAATGTGGATGAGAAGGAAGTAATTCCATGCGGGAGGGGATCATGGAACTCCCAGACTAAAACCAGTCCAGTTTGGTTTCTAACCCATAAGGTTGAGGTACCCACCTCTCCCCGCCACAGCGCCTCGTCAGACTGTGGGAAGCGGCCGTTTCAGCCCTTCCTGCCTTTTCCTGAGTACACAGCAGTGGTGAAGCAGGCTGTGTGGCAGCCCTGTGGTTAGTTCTGCATGGACTGTGGCAGGGCAGTGGTGACCGTGTCACCCCAGCAAGACAGTCTGTCACAGCCCTGCCCGAGTGGCCACCTGCAACCACTGCAGGGGCCGGTGCTTGGTCTCAAGGGCTGCTGGGAACCCTGGCCACAGTGTGAGGGATGGGTGTCAAGGACAGGAGAACGGTTTCAGTTGGGGACTTGGTTTCTCCCAAAGGAAATAAAACAGGCCAGTGTGGTTCTCTTCCGTCTTCCCTTGTTTCCCGCCCTCCTCTCTCTTTTTCTCCCCTCCCGCTCTTTTTGAACTGAGGCTTGAGCCCAAGGCCTTCCCACTAAATTACATCTACAGCCTTTTTCATTTTGTATGTTGGAGACAGTTGCCCAGGCGGGGCTCACACTTGTAACCCTCCTGTCTTAGCCTCCCACAGTGCTGAGGTCACAGGTTGGGCCGCCGCACTTGGCTCTGGTTTTAATTTCTTTTGCTTCCGAGAATCACCTGCCTCGCCGTGCATCCAGCTGCTGGCAGACCTTGCTCAGGCGAGGAAGGAGGGGTGCTGATGGCCTCTGGTGCTCTCTGTGCAGCCACCTGGGGTTCCATACCCTGACCAGGCCCACTCAGGCCCCGCCTGTGGCTCAGATGTCACTTGTCCTCTCAGCAGCTCGATGGGTTGGGGTTGCCACAGGCTCCTTCCCCTGCCCTTCTCCGCCCTTGGCCCACAGCCCCTGCCTGCACACTGGCCTTGCCCTTCTGCACACAGCAGAGCTGATACCTGCTCAGGGGTCACTGAGAAGCAGTTAGAAGCCTGTGGTGCCCCAGGGCTCCCACTTGTGGCAGGGAGGCCTCTGCCAGCGCCCCTCGGGTCTGTGCCACACCAGGTGTGTGCAGGAGACCCTGCTGAAGGACTGCTCGGGCCGAGAAGGATTTGTCACAAAGCACACTTTCAGGAATAACTTAGGCCTGGTCAGTGACATGGGTATTAAAATCTTTTTATATTTTGCTTTAGGTTTGCCAGGCTGTGTGTGTGCGTGCGTGCATGCGTGCATGCATGCATGTGTGTGTGAGAGAGGGAGAGGGAGGGAGTATTTGTGCATTGTGTACACACACTGTCACTTGGTCCTTACTAAGACACCCTGAACATGGCAGCATTGTGACTTTACCCAGGCAGCAGCAGTGCCCGACAGAGGTGCTCCGGGTTGCCACGAACGGGGGGGGGGGGTTCCAACCTCAAAGGTGTGGCTGTGAGGAGAGGTAGGGGTTGGCCTGCCACGTGGAGGTGGCCAAGGGTAGCGATGGAGGCGAGCAAGAGTGTGACCCTGTGAGGCTTCTGGCCATGTAGGCGGAAACTACCGTGGCCCCTGTGTCCCCACACACCAAGAGGCGCCTTGTGACCTCCCCTGGTGGTGATCATGGTGGCAGTGGGGTCATCCCAACCCCAGGCTCCTTGCTGGCTTGGGCCAGGACAGCAGGTTTGCCAGGTGTTTTCTTTTTTTTTTTTGCCAGGTGTTTTCCAACCAAGCATCAGGCCCTCTCACTGTTCACTGCTTGGAGAGGCCAGCAGTTTTCCATGGTGCGTCTCTGCCTGTTGCAGGCCTCCCAGTAGATTTGGAGAAGGGGCAGGGCTATAGCCCGCCAAGACGTGAAACCTCTCGCTCCCCTTTGACAGGGACTAGAGATAGTGCTGTGGCTGAGCATGGTGCACACCTATGGTCCCAGCAGTCTGGGAGGCTGAGGCAGGAGGATCGAAAGTTCAACCCTAGTCTGGGCAACTAAGCAAGACAGTCTCAAAACAAAAAATTCAAAAGGGCTTGAGTATAGCTTAGCACAAAAGTCTTGAGTTCAATACCTGGTAGTGCAAACATGAACCCACAAACGAAAACCTAGTACCTTGCCCATCTCAAACGACTGGAAAAAAGGGTCCTTCAGCCCATCTCGCAGGGATGGATCCCAGCGCAGCACCTGGAAAATGGGACCTTCCAAGAACCCAGGAGCACCCTTCTGCTGTGCCCTGGGCTGCTAGAGCTAGGAAGAATGCGCAAGTGAGCCCCGGAGTGGCACAGAGCCCAGGGCCCTCCTGTGCTGTGGTACGTGGGTTACTGTGCACAGTGGTGGAGAGTGCTGTCCCTGAGGAGCCAGCCGCAGCCCAGAGCTTGGAGCAGGAGGGGCCGCTAGGGCCTATCAGCCTGGTTGTCAGTACCGACCCCCACCTCACCCACAGTACTGGGGATCAAACCAGGCACTCTACCCTGGAGCTACACCCGCAGCCCTTCCTAGTTTTTATGTGAGACAGGGTGACTACCCGGGTTGGTTTGGAACTGCTGACCCTCCTGGCTCAACCTCTTCAATAGCTGGGATCGTGGGTGTACACCCTGTGCCTGGGAGCCTTGTACTTTCCCTGAGTAAGTTAGAAGCGCCCACATGCTAGGCATGAGCACAGCCCTCTGGCGACTTCGGGTTTCCAGCTGCTGCTCCAGGGCCTCTCTCAGCAGTGACAGGGCATCTCCTTCCTAGTTGGCTTGAGATAGCTGCCTCCTTCTCATCTGGTGGATGGCAGATTTCTTTTGAATGTTTAACTGTGGAAACTTTAAAAGCTAGGCGAGCTGGGTGTGGTGGCACATACCTATAATCCCAGCACTCGGGAGGTGGAGGCAGGAGGATCGTTGGGAGTTTGAGACCATTCTGGGCCATAAAGTGAGCTCAGGGCCGGCCTGAACTACATAGCGAGACCCTGTCTCAAAAAGGCCAAAGATAAAAAGTAAACTAAAATAAAATGCTAGGCGGGAGTAGCCTGGAGGCTAGGACCTGTTCGAGGCAGCGCCTCCCACCACGCCCGGCCCGCCCCTGTGCTGAGGAGACTGGAGCACTGGCGAGGTGTGCCCTCAGCCTCCTTTGTGGCTGGTGAGGGGTCGACTGGGCAAGAGCTCTAATTCCACTTGTTTTCCAGAGAAGCACCAAAGCTCACTGAATCTGTCCTGCCTTCTAGTGGGAAGTTGGTGTCGCCCAAGTGGAAGAACTTCAAGGGCCTGAAGCTGCAGTGGAGGGATAAGATCCGGCTCAACAACGCCATCTGGAGGGCGTGGTACATGCAGTGTAAGTGGCAGCCAGCGCGACCCAGGGTCTGGGAGTCCTACCTCTGCCCAGGGGCCTGAGCCCACAGTGAGGAGGGGCAGCGCAGACGGTGCTCCCAGGGCGCTCTCAGTAGTGCTGCGTGCCGGAGGAGTGAGGCAGAGTCCCTCAGGCGCGGTGGGCAGTGGGGCTGAGTTGCAGCCTGCGAAGAGCTGGGAGGAGCTCCAGCCACAGTGGGTCTGGGGTACGGCAGGCTGTGTCTGGTGCCCAGCCAGCTTGGATGGGGGAGGCTGGGCCTTGGCTGGAGTGGAGCAGGCCCTCGTGAGCAGATGCCCTGCTAGTGCAGCCGTTTGCCCAGGTGCCTCTGCTCTCTTGAGCCCTCTGACCTTTGGGAAGGAGAAGACACCAGGAAGGCTGCCCTAGGAGGGGTGTGGGCCAGTTGGGCAGGGCTCTCGGAGCAGTAACATCTCCTCTCTTCCCAGATCTGGAGAAGCGCAAGAACCCTGTGTGCCACTTTGTCACCCCACTGGACGGCTCTGTGGAAGTAGACGAGCATCGCCGGCCAGAGGTACTTGGTGCGCAGACGTAGGGGCCTCGAGGGGCCTGTACGAGCAGCCAGCTGTGTGACCTTAAGAAGGAACGGGGCTGCGAAGTCCCTCTTCTCAGGTCGGCTGACCCAATGAAGCTGCGTCCTCCCCTTTCTCTTGCTTTTGTTCTGGTCCTGGGGATCAAACCCGGGGCCTGGTGCACGCCAGACAGCAAGCACACTGCCCTGGGTGATACCCCGGCCCTTTGCTCTTGCTCAAAGTTGGTCTGCCTTCTGGGGCCATCCAGAGGCAGTCTGGCTCCTTTTAAGGCCAGTGGACTGGACAAATTGCTTTTTTGGTTGTTGTTGAGGTAGTGTTTCACTATGTAGTGTAGGTTGGCCTCAGACTTACAACTGTCCTGCTTCAGCCTGGGTGCTGAGATATAGGCATGTGCCAGCACACTTTGCTTCAAGACATACTGAACAATTAAAAGAGACCTCAAGATCTTTAGATATGAGATGGAAAAAGGTTGAAGAAAGAAAATTTTTTTAAAAGCCAGTTGCTGGCCGGGTCTAGTGTTGCACGCCTGTAATCCTAGTACTCTGGGAAGCTGAGGCAAGAGGATCACAAGTTCAAACCCACCCTGGGCAACTTAGGCAGAACCTGTCCCAAAATAAAAGTTAAAAAAAAAAAAAGGTCTCAAGGTGTAGTTCAGTGTAAGGGCACTGGGTTTACTCTCCAGTACCACAAAATCCAACAAAAACAGTTGTATAGCACTACTTTTAGTATGTTTATATTTTTTTTAGAAGTGTGTACTCAAGGGGCTGGGGATATGGCTCAGGGACATAAGCGCCTGCCTGGCAAGCGCAAGGTCCTGAGTTTGATCCCCAATACCGCCAAAAAAAAAAAAAAAAAAAAAACTAAGTAGAAATGTGTACTCCATCTTTTGTGCATAGGAAATGCCTCAGAAGATAAAAAGAAATCTTACCCTTGGGCCTTTGCAGGGTGTAAGATTAGAGTGGGTGTGGGGTCACAGAAGAGGAGGGAGACCACACCTTGCACTCTGCCTTACCGTTAGGTTTGTCCCACCATGTCTTACTGTTACAATACAAAGGGGAGAAACTCTGGCCTCAGGAGACCGTTTTGCACCTCTTGGATATAACCGGGCATTTGACAGTATCAAGGCATGTAATTCTGTTAGGTCTGGTGTAATATTATAATCTTATTTTTGGTTTTTGTTTTTGCGGGGCTAGGAATCAAACCTAGAGCTACATACCAGCCCATCCCTGCCTTTTTTTTTTTTTTTTTGGTGGTGTTGGGGTCATGGTTTTTAAAAACTGGCCCTTTGCTGTTTCAGACACGTAGTAAGAGTTTTCAGGTGAAGGGACTAGAGAAGTCAGGTCTGCAGGCAAGAGGGGTGCCAGGCAGGTGGGCTCGCATGGCCATTGCTCCTGGGGTGCACGCTGCACTCGCCCTCGGGGAGCACGGCAGAGGCAGCTGTCACGGGTTATGGGGGCCACCACCGGTGTCGGCAGTGTCCCTCACCCTAGGACCTCCCTGGGCTGAGCGCTCTGCAATGTCCTTGGGCCCCAGTGCAGAGCCTTAGGACCCAGACATGCACTCTCACACTCACACACATGCATGCGCACATATACTGCCCTGGACCCAAGTCTCGCAATGATGGATTTTTAGGCCGAGGACCATTGTAGCACAAAAGAGAGGGACAGGCTTTGTGAGCAGGGTTTACCTGTGTGCAGGATCCCAGATGCCACCATAAGTGTCCACTGTTGCTTCCGTGTCCCCGGGGTAAGCTTGCTGGCTGCCTGGGTCACCTCCCGAGTTCGGTCTCTCTTTGTAGGCCATCACCACTGAGGGGAAGTACTGGAAGAGCCGCATTGAGATCGTGATCAGGGAGTACCACAAGTGGAGGACCTACTTCAAGAAGAGGGTATCTGCTGGCGGGGGTCCCAAAGCGTGAGCTCAGGAGGCCCCTCGAGGGGAGGGCCGGGGCCTGGGCTCAGTTTCCCTATTGCAGACAAGCCTGCCTCCACACAGACCACTGCTCTGTCCTGCAGCCTGCGTAGGGCAGCGAGCAGGCTCCCTCTCCCGGCTGGCCCCAAAATGGCGAGACTGGGGTGCTGCTGGAGGGGGGCTGGGCTTCACAGCTCCCAGGCACTCAGTGCCACCTCATCCTGCCCTCTGTCCCCAGCTCCAGCAGCACAAGGATGAGGACCTCTCCAGTCTGGCCCAGGTGAGTGGCCTGGGGTCCCACCTGCCCGAGGAGCAGGCAGTGGGACAGGGATGGGACGTTCCCCTCTCCCAGGAAGCCCTGAGCAGCTCAGGAAGCAGCGGCACTCTCTGCTGGCGACCTAGAGTGGTTGCTGCCAGAGCATCTCCACCCACTGGCCTCTGTCACGGGGCAGCCCTGTCATGATCGGACCTTCCAGGTTTCACTGTGGCCCTCTCATGCTGCCTTTTCCTTTGGTGGCAGGATGATGACATGCTTTACTGGCACAAACATGGGGATGGCTGGAAGACCCCAGTCCCCATGGAGGAGGAGGACCCACTGCTGGACACAGACTTGCTCATGTCGGAGTTCAGCGATACCCTCTTCTCCACCCTTTCCTCACACCAGCCCGTGGCCTGGCCCAACCCTCGGGAAATAGGTAATCTGGCGGGGCCAGGCAGCTGGTGGCTTCTGTGCCTGGGCGCCATGGCCTGATTTCCCTTCAGAGCTGCTGCTGCCTGTCGCTTGTCTAGGCCAGGAAGCAAGGAGATGGGTCGGCCTACCTGAAGGCCACTTGCATTGGTTGGGTGGGGACTTCAGGTCCTGCTGCCCCTCGGTGTCACTGAGGAAGCACTGAGGAGGCCGGGCAGATCAGGTTCGACTTCTAGTCTTGTTGCCTTAGGGCCTGGGCCTAGGCAGTGGGGCCTGTGGCTCCGAGAACCAGGAGCACTTGTGGGCATGACTGTGCCTGTGGCTTTCAGGCTTCAGCCAGACCCCAGGGAGGACCCACAGGTTAACTGTTGGAGTAGGAAGGAAAGTGCAGGCCGGGGTCTCTGCTGAGCTCGCAGTCCCCGAGGCTGCCATTCTCTTGTGCTCACCGGCACACACCTGTAGTCCCAGCCACCCTGGATGCTGAGGCAGGAGAGTTGAGTGCAGGAGTTCTGGGCCAGCCTAGACAACAAAACCAGATCCCTCCCAAGCATGCAAGCAAACGAAAGGCACAGGCTCCTTGCTGCCTCCAGGCCCTGCAGGGCGGCCACAAACCCAGGAAGCTCCAGATGCCCAGAGCTGGAGCAGGGCTGACACTGAGGGCGACTGTCCACTCTTCTCTGCTCTTGCAGCACATCTGGGGAATGCGGACATGATCCAGCCGGGGCTGATCCCTTTGCAGCCCAACCTGGACTTCATGGACACCTTCGAGCCTTTCCAAGGTGAAGACCCGACAGCGGCAGTTCAGCCCACAGGAGAGCAGTTAGGAGGGGTGGGAGCGAGGGCTTAGAATTTTTCAGAACTAAACGTTTTTTGTAATAATTTGAAGATCTGGGAAACATCCTTGGGCCAGTATCCTCCCCTGAGGGATGCTGGCGTTCTCTTGCTTGCCAGCTGGGAGCTGTTCTCCCTCTCAGCAGCAGGGGGTGCTGATGACACAGCCACCTCTCCGCCCTCTCCTGCAGTTGCTTCGGCCGCTGGCAGAGCCACGGAAGGTAGAGCCTGGGCGTGCTTTGGAGGCCCGTGTGTGGCTCCTGCCTGACAGCTCCCCTACAGAAAGGGCTGCTTAGGGGGTGCCCGGTGGCCAAGGCAGCCGTGGGGTAGGGTGGAGTTCACTGTCCCATTTGTTTGGACCTTAATTCCAGGAAATGGGAGCAGATGGAGCTTAAAGACCCTGTGTTTTTTTCAGACCTCTTCTCTGCCAGCCGCTCCATCTTCGGCTCCACGCCACCTGTGCCTGCCTCAGCACCTGCTCCGGATCCCAACAGCCCACCTGCTCAGGTAGCAGAAGGGAGCGGGCCGGGCCGTCAGTAGACTGAGCAGCTGCAGCCAGGCTGCAGGCAATGTGCGGGCGTGGCCCGGTCTGGTGCTGAGCACCTGCATGGATGTGAGAAATCAGACCGCTGTCAAACCCTGTGAGTGCGGCAGCCGTGGGCTCCTGCCTGAGACATCACGTGACTGTGTTTGGCCAGAGACAGTATCAGCTGGGCAAAAGTGACACTGGGTCACTAATAAAATTAAGTTCCGCAGGTCTCTTTCGGTTTTCACCTAGCAGCCAACAGAAGCTGGCACAGGTGCTGGGGCCACAGAGCGGTCAGGGCCAGGTTCTCCGCCTGGGGAGCCCTAGTGCCCACTTAGCCCCCATAACCGAGCCCCATTGCCCACACTGGTTCAGGCGGGCTCTGTCTCTGGAGCCTGAGACCCACAGGCGTGACATCATAGTGCTTCCTGCTTGGCAAGAAGCCGATACCGGCCCTGCCCTGGGGGACCCTGAGCAGCTGGGCCCTGGCGACCTCTCTGCGTAACAGAGACCTGGAAATGGGGGAGCCCCATGGGGACTGGAAATTGGACCCCGCGGGCAGCCACCCAGCCCTGGGGAGGCCAGGCTGGCTCAGCGCAGACCCCTCGGCCCTGGGTCCCGGGCCCTTTCACTGGGCCCTGCAGCTGTGCCAGGAACAGCCTGAGCCAGCACCTGCCCTCACCACCGTCTCCTCCCCCAGGAGAGTGTCCTGCCGGCCACCGCACTGCCCACTGTGAGCCTCCCTGACAGCCTCATCACGCCCTCCACGGGCGCCTCCCTGGAGCCCACAGCTGGCCAGGGCTGTGGCCGCACCGCGCAGGCGGGGGACCCCTTCCTGCAGCCCTCGGACTTCGCCCCCGCGGAGCCACCACTGGGTGTCCCGCAGCCCTTCCTGCCTGTCTTCCCCATGTCCTTGCTGCCCCCCGGTCCCCCCGCGTTATCTGCAGTGCCCCCTCCCGGTCCTGCCCTGACGCCCCCAGCCCCCCCTGCCTTCCAGCAGCCGCCGAGGTTTGTGGGGATCAGCAAGCCTCCCCCTGTCATCACCCACACAGCCTCTGCCAC